>JASCZW010004760.1:0-208580 GCA_034211315.2 Aedes japonicus
AAAACAACGCTACTTCTATTTACACTGAGATCAGCAATGGTCCAATTCAAACCAATAGTAAGGATGCTGTTAGGACCATTCACTAAGTGAGATGATGGTTTTTTGTATTGGGCATACAAATTCTTCGCTTAATAGCTATCTAATCTCGATTAAAATCAGCAGTAAGGATTCGAGCCGTAAAATGCATTACTGCACAAAACATGGCACCACACAGAGTGCCAATTCCAACATATACGGTAGGTCATCATTCTAGAGATACCCATTTGATCCTCCACATAATATTTGGATTGGAACTAGCATCAATTTGTATGCACTATTGCAGAATTGTCAATAACACTTTTAGGCAACCTCCCAAACCGCGAGGCGAAAAAAAACGAAAAAGAAGAACAACATAAAATAAAACACGTGGCGCTTCACCCTAAGAAGTATGATGGCGGATCTTACAATGTATGCAAAAGAATACGGATGCTAAAATTAGACTTAGATCAATTAAATTTGGTCCCGAATATTCCTATGATGTCCATTGGTATTGATGCATCGAGCAAGTCACCAACGCTGCCAAACTATAGACTGTTTCAGAAATTATAAGTACACTTTATAAATTTAAAAAATGTGTTGTATTTAAAGATTTCAATTCTTTAATTTGGCTAATTATATTAGCACTGGTGTTTGACATAGCATTTTACTCTCCTTCAATCGAAATCTCTCGATCGAGGTCCATAAGCTTCTGCATAGTTGCATCACTTTTGCACAATCATTTTTAAATTATTCGATGTCATCCGCTGGTTTTACAAATATCCGTAGTTTTGCTTTGGTTAAAGCAAAAAAGTCACGGTTTTCCGTGTATCCGGGAAACTTAACGAACTCATGTCTTTCGGCATGAAACAGACATGAGTATTGGCTTTTGTACCACCCATAATGGCATCATATAGTTACCGAGCTCTCGGTTGCACATGCGAGTCTGATTTGAGTTCATTTTCACATACTCAACAATGCCGGTTTGAAGATTTCCTCGTATTCTGTCCTAAATACAGGGTGGCGAAAGTTGCCTGTCATTGTTTGATGTCTCAATTTATTTCTTGTACAGTTTAATTTAGCAACATGTTCTTATTTTTCATTGAACGTGTAATTATCTGCCATTTGATGGATGTTATTTGTTTTGGAATCTCCACAAAAAAAAAACAAAAAAATTTCAAGCGTATTAGCAATTGTATTTGAAAAACTAGAAAAATCTAAACTAACACTTCACTCGATCATTTAAAAAAAATACAAAATAAAAATTTTAGGTGGGTTATATCAAGGTTGTAACCGCGAGGTTCACGTAGGACCGCGTTGGTGAAGAGTAATATTGGTATCGTACAGTTCATACATATCGTAAATCAAATGATTGGTTAATATTGAAAACTTTCTTCTTATTTATTTTACTTCATACTGCACTTTCGTGACCTTTGCTATTCAACGCACTTATTATATAGCATTTCAGTATTCGACATTAACATGCCGATAAAACATTAATTGAATCAACATAAAACATGGACTGAGTTGGGGGGCTATAAACCTGTGGGTTAATGTTTGGTCCTAAGTGCAACTATGTCCATGCTGTACGATAGAATAAGTGAAACTCATTTTATGGCAGCCCCTAAAATGTAAGAAACCGCTACCGTGACCGTTAGATTTTTCATAGGGACTCAACTGACAAACGTAACCAATGATTGTTTCGGTCAATATCTAGTGACACGTAGGGGAGGATGGTACATAACGCACTGTTTAACAACATCGTGAATTACTAGGTAGTGGAAGCTGAAATTTAGGAATAAGTTATGGAGTATGATGGATTACGATGTTTTTGTTGTAGATCAAATGTGATTTAAAATCAAAACGATGATTTTTCATGATTTTTTAAACCTTTTCCAATTTGATCCCAACTAGACACCGGGGTAAAACGCCTGTTTTATTGCTCAATATGCAGCCCAAAATTGGGGTAAGACGCACCACAACACTGGGATATGATGAACCAAATTATTTAGATAGCATGCACCGCTTGTTAAAAGTAAAAACACGGCTATAAAAAGTTACTCATTAGAGTTGTAAAGTGAGGAGGTTGCATCATATCGCTCTTAGCTCTGTTTGGTAGTCAAGCAGCCAATGGGTACAGAATAAAGGCGTTGCGCAAAACGTTTTGATAAATTACCAACTCCTTATTTTAAACACGCTTAGAACAACGGAGCAGTAAAGTGTAGGAAGCACGTTGGGTTAAATTGGGTTTATTTACAATTGGATTGAAATTACTTACTTTTGGGTAGCAGTAAGTTATTTCTACACAAGTTTGGCTTCACATACTTAACCGCACCACTGGGTACTTTTTTCTAAACGTGTTTAATTAATTTATATTGTATATATATATAAATTATATATATTGTATATATATATAAATATAAAATAACGCCACTGTGCGTTCTGCCCCAGTTTCAGTTTACATGTTTTTTTTCTAAATATTCTGAAAATACGTGGAATTGTAGTGAAGTTTTGATACTATCTTAAAGTTTTGTTGTGTGCGATAAATGTAAAGTGAATTTATTACAAACCATGGGTATTAACGCATGGAAAAGCTATTATTTACATGTGAGGTACAGTTGTAACAATTTCTTAAATTTTGATTATATTTTGGTGTATTTAGTGTCTTGTTGTACTACAAAATTATGAGCTATGCTGTTTTATTAAAAAAAATGATAAAGTATTATTCCATTGAAGCTATAGCTTTGAAGATTTGAGCATATTCATTTAGTGGGTCATTCTACTCCACCAGTGCGTTTTGTACTGTTCTCCCCTACTCATGTAAGCCCCCAATTCTTTCCAATAGGTGGTCAGATCAAGTCTCTGCTGCTAAATAATGTGGTGGATCAATGAAGTAAGTTTGAAATGTCGAGAAATTTATGGAAGAAGTCATATAAAATCAGACACTAGCAACAAAGCGAAACATTTTTGCAGCTAAGGGATGCGGCAATTGTTTTATCAAACATGGAATGAAAATAAATGAAACAAAAAAGAAGAAGACAATTTGAACCATCTGTTGCCCGTTTTTGAGGACTCGGAAAGGGATAACCATATTTTCAACCTGTTCATATGCCAACTTTGTGTGGCAGAAAAAGGAGGTTATTTTTATTTAAACAATTAATCTACTTATACTAATAATACTTCATTGAAATTTTTATGCAAAACATTTTGTAGGTTTTTCTGATCAAATGGTTAATGAAGTCCTTTTTGTTTAGTCGAACGAGAATAATAAGCATTCAAAAACATTTCACCTTAGTGTAACGCTCCCATTTTTCAAAATTTTGAAACCAAAATAAGAAAAGAAAAGATAAACGTATTCCTACGTTAAAACTGGAACACCTTTTCAAACGATCCCTAGTAAACTAGAGAGAAATCTTCTATTCTGACCTACAAAAAGTTTATCATTTGGCAGATAGAGCTATTTTGTCTGTGACTTACTGTGTTTCTTCGGTGTCGAGTGCTCGAGTGTTATTTGTCAAAGGATTAGCTTTTTCTGATGGAGAGTCACCAATTGCGAAGCGTTTGATAAACGTTGTTGATTTCAAGCCATTCGTTGTGTTTTGCGAACATTTATTTTACTGATAAGCTACCGTTGCCACCCTGTGTATGACTAGCACTTTGTGCAACAAGTCGACATCCGTTTCGAGCTTGCCACTTTTTCGTTCGGGGGCTTCGGCACATTTTCTCGCAGGATGGTACGCTAAGGGTTGGTGGTCTTATCAAGAAAACGTGTGTTCATCTATCGTTATCTCATGGAACGTACATCTTGCAGATGCTGCCCCAGGTTTTATGGATTCAATAAGGATACCATATACAGAAAAAAATATGTAAAGTTTTCCATCGTTCAATTGCAAGCCAAAGTAAGTGTAAACAACTAAATTTTTTGCAATATTTCATACAACATTCAACATTGTTTACGATCATTCATACAACACACCTGGTTTAAATGAAATCCTGATTTAATTTGCATAAATTCCATGAATTTAAACCAAACCAAGCATTCCATTTATAGGCATTAGATAAGACAAAAAATTACATGAATATTACAAACAGTCTCTATAACCTGACGTTAATTTGGATCAACTTAGACAAAGAGGCTGGTGTCCGGATGATAGTAATTGTTGCCAAACTCATCAGTCTTTCCACGATTAGCGAGTTCAATTGAATAGTTCATGGTTTATGAGAAATTTAAGGTTTCCACAACTATCCGGACACATAAAAACTTTAGTAAAAGACAAATTACACATTACAATTCAATTGTTGATAGTCATTCGAATGAATGGGAAATGATGTGAAATTTCACGAAGTCAAAAGGTACTTATTCGTTATTTGCATAAAATGTATTAACTTTGCGCTCAACTCCATCCATTAGGGTTTGTAATCTTCAGTTTTCATGGTGATCGTCTTCTTCGAAATTTGTTTGAAGAGTTTGGCATCCTTGTTTTCTTGTTTCTGCCCAGAATCCTTTTGCTTTATTTAAGCCCAATATCTCTCGATTGTACGTAACTTTTGACAATTTGGCGGTTTTGTGGTTTTTGGTACAATATTCACTTAATTTGCTTCTCACCACTCCAACAAAGTTTTATCTTAATGGCATGAATCGGACCAGAACAAAGAGCATTCTTTGTGGTTTTTTATGAAGGGTAGTATCCACTTTTGCAGCACTTTTCAGGGTAGATCTTCTTGTTTATTGGGCCTGAGAATTTTGTCAATTATCGTACATGTTTGGGCCGGAGGGTCTCAAATGTTACGAAACTTTGTCCACACGTAGGGTTCATGGATATATAAACAAAAAACAATAATTAAATAAAATCAGGGTTGCCAGTTTTCCTGGAGAAACGCCAATCGAAGTTTTCCGATATTCCCGAATATCACTAATTACAAAAATTGTAGCTCAAGAACTATTCTTCGTAGAAAACATTTTGTTTTTTAACTTAAATGAAATTTGCACTTAAATTTAGAACAAGTATAATCTTAAAGAAATTTAAAACAAAATTTTCCACAGCGAAGGAAAATTGCTTGAAAACCATTTTCTTCAAAAAATATTTTCATGTTTATAAGCTATATACATGTTTATAAGCTATTATACATTGATGAAATTTTTGCGATGGGCTTTTATTTTGCGATGAGCTATTTATTTTTGAGTAATGCGCGAAGAACTATGAGCCCGTCACTTGTTTTCATACAAAAATGAAAAAGTTCCTTAAACTGTCGTCTTTTTTTTTGCTCGTACGTTTCTCAGATGGTTGTTCGGGTTTTTTTCCCTTCCGATTAGTGGCCGCTAGGTAGCTCACTTTTAAAATTAGTTCGTTTTTAAAAGGCTCAACAGCAAATCCTTTAAGGAGCCGATGGTTAATTAATTTGTTCTTTAACAACAGTCAAAGTTTTTCTCTAAATGTAATGGTTTTTGAACTACGATTTTTCAAGTAAAATGTTGGAAAAAAAACATACACCCATCTCAAAAGTTACTCTTGAATCCAAATAATCTCAACACCAGTGGATTTTTTTTTTCAACATACCGAAGACGTGTACCAAGTTTCATCAAAATCGAAGATAGTTGAGTTTGGTGACCGACCGATTTGGCGTGGAATCAGTCAATCGGCGTATTATTACTTCTACGTCCTTGATTATCAAAGCCATTGCTGATGAATCATTAGTATAAACACATTGTTTAGGCCTAACTTGACGTTTCATCACGTAAATGAAACAGATTCATGATCATTTTTGCGTAATTCTAAATATTGTTAATTGATTGTTGTCGTCTCTGAGATAAAACCTATTAACCTTTTCTTGAACATCTGAGCTTTGTGACGGTCGTCTAGTTTTTGACAAAGTTTCAATTCTTAAATCGTACTCTTTCAACTCAGTTACCATATGTTGTAGCTTCTTCAAAGATAGGATTTTGTTCTTACATATGACCAGTTTCTTGCTAATAGTCTAAGAACTTCATCTATTTTCTCAGTTGTGTCGGCTTAATCGAAATCCTCTGACACTTCAGAAACTTCATTTGGAAGCCTTGTTCTTATCGTTTTAAAAAAATGTGAAAATATTTCAGTTGCTTTAAAAAAGCGATGATTGCTACTAGAAGCATCTCTTCGTAATTACTTTTCTTCGATAGATATTCCTAAAAACTGTGCAACAGCTTGATTTTTTGCTCATTTAATCAATGATCCTATGGATTTTCTCGTGGAAGCTGTTCCTTTCGATGAAACCGACGATGTTGGAATTGCAGTCAGTTCTTTAATTTTTCAATTTCTGCGGAAACTGTTACGGCAATGTTGTTCTCACTAGTATTGGTAAGCCTTAAGGGGACCCTCCCCTGGATTTTGGCAAAAATAAAGCAAAGTTTGTATTTTTTGTGGGAGCATGAAAAGGCGTACGAACTTTCGGTTTTGACGATTAAATTTGATTATTATTCAAGATTTCAAAGAGATAAAATTATTGTCAAAATTCGAAATGGCGGGTTCAAAATGGCGATTTACGTAAGGCTCTGCGCGCAAAACATGTGGCGACAACTTCAAGCCCGCAGCCTCTTGTAGTGGACAAAAATCAAATCTAGTTATCATTTCTGAAAGATAATAAAATATTCTACGGCTTGAATCAAATTTCAGACAATTTAAACTTAAACTCATTGCAAAGTGATCATTTGAACTGAAAAGTTTAATTTTCCGCTGGTTTTTATCATTTCAACCGTGTTTAAAAATTATACATAACTAATTATTAATGCCGGTTTTTAGTTCAAGTCGTACAAAAAATTATAACCTTTCAAACAGCTATTTGATGGAGGGAATCGGATTAATAGATCAAGCCCAGGGCATGAAGTTAGATTGAAAAACATGGTTTCGAGAAAAACGCGTTCAAAGTTTTTAGCGCATAGCTCAGCGCACGTGAGACTGGTGTGTTCGAGACGCTGCTATTCAATAAATATTCATCGTTTCAAAAAATCCTTCGACACATATATTCTACAAATATGAGGCTTTCATTTTTTGCCAAACAAAAAAAAATGGATTTTTTGGTTCAAATTCAGGGGAGGGTTCCCTTAAGCGACAATTCGACAATGCGACAATTTTTTTCTCAAATTCTTGAGCAAATTTCATTAAAGTTTGTTAAAATAATGGTTCTACGATGAATTGTTTCTGAGTTAATAATTTACGAAGTTAGTGATGTGCGGGAAAATTGGATAACTTCAATTGGCGTTTTTCAGAAAATCTGGCAACCCCGAATTTTTTAATATTTTTTTTTTGTTTATATGTCTATGAACTCTAAGCTTGGACAAAGTTCCGTAACAACCTGATACCCTTCGGCCCAATCTGTACGATAATAAAAAAAAACCTCGCATGTGGTGACCCAAGATTGATTCTTTCTGCCACACGTGCAAATAGATTTATTTGGGAAACTCCAGAGCCTTCTTCATTTAAAAATGCTCAATTGTAACATTTTTGGCCATAGCAGAATAGAAGACCAGCTCTTGATGATGCCTTAAATGCTGTTTTGGTTTTTGGACTAATCCAAGTGACATTTTTCAAACCACCGTTTGAACAGTGAGATTCGGAATTCCCTCCAATATCTTCTTTACCTCGCGGACCATGACTGGATCAGTACGTTGTTTTGATAACTTTTCGGTTTTCTCTTGACCGTCAAACGTTTCGGAAATGATTCGAGCACACCTTGGACATTTGATTTGGGTGAATTCAATTTTTTTTTCAATTTCCTGTAATCACATGTCAGGATTTGCCTCACGTTCATACATCCATCCGTTCGCACATTAACTTTGATTTCGTTATCGTTTTGAACGCTCAATATGGAATACAAACACAAATCAAAGACTTCCACCTCAGCAAAAATTTTCACTCCTACGTGCAGTATTTCTAATTTAAACAGCTCAAACTCTCTAGGATTCAGTAATTAGAAGCTGTTCATATTAATGTGAATACAGACCTTAGAGTCTTATATAGTTAGCTTGTCCTTCACAGGTTTTATAATTTTGCTGCGTTGCAATAAAAAGCCAACAAATTGATTTGGGTCTAATTTAACTTGTTTTCTCTTGGAAATCCGTACTGTCAATACAAAAATATTGAAGCTCACGGTCCTAGAGCCTGGAGAATGACATTTGTTCCAACAATTTGATAAGCAATGATTCAGAGATGAATTTGCCTTTTTCGTTGCTTTTCGTGAGATGCTTTTGGATTACCATGTTGAATTTTCAGGATCCTGTCAAAGCTTTGACAGAGTTTGTTAGAACCTCCATGTAAGATTATTTTGAATCGCATGGTGAACTTTAGAAGTGTTTTGTAAACTTTCTTCCAATCATCTTACGGATTAATTTTCAACCTCCTTGCAGAACTCAACACAGTTTGAAAACAAAACATGTTATTTTCTGCGTTACCTAATGCACATAAAAGGAACGCTAGATTTACCTGAAAAATTATATAACGCCTGAATCTAGTCTGTTGTATGAAAGATTGCAAACATTGTTGTATGGCGCATGTGAAGATTGCAAACAATTTCATTGTTTACGCCTCCTTTGGCTTGGAATCAAACGAATGGAAATTTTACGCGCCTGTTAAAATTTAATATTTTTAATTCTGTGAATTGGTTTCACGTGTGAAGCCTTTGTGCACGATTTTTCGATTGTTTGAAATCCTTGGATGGTTGCTTTGAAATTTTCTAGCTGATTAAGTAAAAAAATGAGTGGTTTGGTGCTAAAATACCTCAACTCCCAAGAATCCCCTCATGAAATTCCGAGGACATTTCCCCGCTTAAAATTCACGAACCCTTCGGCCAACTGCCGGAATCAAATTTGTCCAAAGCAACAATCCGCTTTCCGCCGCCATGTTGACGCGGGGGACAAGCACGTACTGTATCAACTTTGCCTCTTTTTTTTTCACCTGGCCTGGCTTAGGATCGGCCGAACGACGCAAGATCATCGAACAAACGAAATCTCCTCCAACAATAACACCAAGTACTTTCTTCGATTTGAACCTGTTCCGCCGTACAACACACACACTTCACACCTTTTCGTAAGCGTACGACTGTGCCGGGATACTTGAATCGTTTCGGAAATCAAATCTCGGTGCGTCGTTGGAAGGGGGGAGACTAACCGCCAACCCCTCGTTCCTAGCAGTCTCTAGTGTCATTCATTTTATTATTATTGTTATTATTAATTTAAATTTTTGACCCATCTCTCGATCGCAACGCTGTATAGAGAGAGAGAGGGCGTAAACGGCACGAAAGGATGAAATGCGCGAAAAGCAAAATCCGAGAAACGGATCGTGATTCAAGTGTATTAGTTTTCGTCGGTTCGGCATGGGTTGGGTGGGGGTACTCTTTCAGCTCGCAGCTCAGCGAGTGCAAAAGGTGGACAATTTATAATGAACGACGATGGATATACGGCACACACACCTTCTGGCTCCCAGCCCCGCGGTCCAGCGGTGTGGATTTATTCAACTGCGGCCGCAGCAATTCTGCGCTGCATGTTAGGTGATGAAAAGTTGTGGTGTGAGGATGGAACGAAGGTGCTGGTGAATTTATGAATGAAAATTATTGCAAATATTGTGACGATGCTACAAAGTAGCGAGTGTAGGTATCGATAGAATTGGCTGGTTGGTCAGTTGGGATTGTGGGGAATATCGATATCGGGGTTCGTTGCCGCATGCTGCGACAAGTCACCTGGATCGGGTTTCACGCCCGAATGCGTTGCAGGATCGTGATTTTGGACCTGGCTATTTTGCATTCATACCGTGGTGTGGCCGATTATAGAGGCTATAGATTGTACAGCTGCTATCGTTGGGATAGGGCAGTTTTCAGAGTACAATGTTTCACAGTGTTGAGCCAATTTGTTTATGCAATAGTGATTCAATCAATGTAAACTTAATTAAGTCTTAAAAGGAACATCTGCTACATTAATTTAATTGCTTTTTTTTTTTTTAATAAACGTATTATTTCACTCACTTCATTTCAAGCTCTTTCTTATCTTCCCAACGCAATTATTCACATTTATCCAAATTAGCTGAGGCTTACTCCGAACACTCGTACGCAGTGACCCACCACACCTTTTTCCCATCTCGAGCATATTATTGCTGCGAAGAGATTTGCTACAGTTTTTGTCGCTCCGTTTTGGCCACAGCCAGCCTATTCTATCCGACATCTTCGCAGAAATGTATTCCAATAAAAAGCCATTTTCCTTCTAAGCCTGACCTAGCCTGCTCGAAGAGCTCGTTTTGGCGCACCAGCAGCACCGCATGTGTGTCATTTCATGAATAAAAAACTATTTTATTGCAGTGTAAAGAGATAAAGAGCGTCGCCTTTTTGTTGCTGCTGTTGTCGTTGCCGGTGCTATGATTCCTTCTCCGTGAATACGGCAGCTCCCAAAGTGGTCAACCATTCCGCAATTGGTAAGTTCAAATAAGTTGCTACTGTTGGTGGTGTTGGTGGTGGCAATAGCGAATTCCAATGTTATTTCTTGGCGGACCAAATTGAAATTCAAGCGGAGAAAAAGCGCTATCACCATTCAGATCGTAGCTGAAGATTCCGGAAAGAGTTAGTCTCTTTTTGGCACTCGAGAATGTCAGAATTTCCAATAGGAATTCAATTCCTCAACTCCAAGTCAAAGCAAAGGTAGAAACCCAAAATTCAGCGTCCCACAGCACTCCCCTATCGGACATTTAACGCGGTCCAGATCAATCGAAATAAATCGATCACAAATGGTGCAAACTGGAGACGTAACTAACAATAGCGCGAAAAAAGCATTTATTTCGCGCACTCTCACCTCTCATTATAAACGGCCACCACATCGCTCCACCGGCAGACCACAGCAACTTCACGCTCTTTAAGTGTGTCTACTTTTTTTCGTGTCTGTACTATTGCCCGCTGGAGCACTCTTCGCTTCACCGCAAACCTAACCACAACTTGTACGGAGGGTACCTACGCACTTCTTCTAGCCTCACCGCAACAACGACGGCGATTCGTTCGCACTGGCTCGCGCACACGCCGTCCATTAGCGTCCAATTATAATTTATTATTTCGAATATTTTAATAGTTAATCAAAGCCAACAATGAAGGCACCCGGGCCCCTAAAAAACATTTGTCCGAAGCGATTCCGCACGCTTTCCCTGCGGATTTGATTCAACTTTGTTTCGTTGGGCGAGCCGGAGCAGACGGACGGGGTTCGTCGCTTATTGTCCACCGCGCAAACTATGCATGCCAGCCCGGGCCTTGGCCATGTGTTTGCGTGTGTAGTGCAGGTAGGTACCTACATTATCTTCTATTGCGTCCAATTGGAGTGCGATTGGGTGGTCGAGGGCAGTTTGTAGTGACCGAGTGCGAGATGGAATAATAAATGGAAAACCAATCATCTATCGGTGGCCCGGAGTGGGCGTCCGGGTCAACATTGGAGTTGAGAGGATAATGACGGGTAGTGCGATGGGCGGGGAAGACGTTGGCCACTTGCAGGGCTTGTTTCGTACGTGTTTTGTGGAGTTTACACATTTTTGTTGTTTTGGAATTGTACTACAAAAAAAGCAGTGCTGGTTTCTCAGCTGAATCCATTTAGTTACATCATTTGAAGCGGGAAATCCTAGGGTCAAAGGTGTCTAAACTTAAGTTGAGTTTTATTCAATTCCAAGGGTCTGTCGTTTAGATTGTGGGCTATTGGACTCTTAGTGAGGTTGTTTTAATAATGAACAATTATGTTGACATGTATACCATATTTCTATATATTCCTGCTCCAGGACTGTTCTTATTTGATGATATGGTTGAAGGTATGTTGAAGTACATTGAAATTTCTGATCCTCTTAAAAACATTGTTCTTGCAATGCTTCGCATAATGAAGACATTTTTGAAGCAATTAACTTTAAAGTGGCTCCTCCTTGCAGCAATCATTTCTTTCGATGGAACTTTCCATGACTTCACGATTATTCGTCTGGATCGTGAGGATTCGCGTGGAGGAGGAGTATTTTTTTGGATCAAAAATTACTACTCCTTCTATAGAGTGAATTTTCCTCCAATTCCAGGTATTGAAGTTGTCACATGTCAGGCTTTTATAAACATTAAAAGCCTTTGCATTGCTTCTGTGTATATTTTCCCAAGAGCCTCAATAATCCAAAAACAACTTTCATACATGTGTTCGGTACTTTCTGCTGTTGATCATGGGAGATTTTAACTCCCACGGTACAGGCTTGGGAGAACTGTACGATGACAACCTGTGTGACAACTTTAATATAACAGTTCTAAACAATGGAAAAGTAACACGTTTGGCTGCCGTTTGGCCCACTGTCACTTGGCAGTTGATTAGACCTCACACTTTGTTCGTTGGATTGCACATGGAATGTGATTCAAGATCCCCACGGTAGTGATCATTTGCCCATAAAAATTTCGGTTGCCACCGGGTTAAATCCGTCTAACGACGGTAGAAAGGCTTTCACCGCTGGAAGAACATAACTTCCTCTCCAACCTGATCTTAGACAGCGCGCTTCAAGCTCAAACTCGACCAGTTCCAGGGACGTCATCTCGCAGGAAACCTCCTTCTCCATGGTGGGATCAGCAATGCACCGAGGTTTACCGTAAAAAGGCCGACGCGTTTAAAGTTTTCCGTAGACGTGGAACACCTGAGCACTTCGAAGTATACACGGCTCTCGAACGTGAACTTAAGAGCCTCATCAAGGCCAAGAAACGCGGTTACTGGCGAACATTCGTGAATGGGCTATCGCGCGAGACGTCCATGAGTACTCTTTGGAACACGGCGCGAAGGTTGCGTAACCGAACTACGAACAACGAGAGCGAGGAGTACTCGGACCAATGGATCCTCAAGTTCGCGCGAAAAGTTTGTCCAGATTCTGTGCCGGCACGGATGATTCCTCGCGAAAACACGAATTCGATAGATGAGATTAGCCAACCCTTTTCAATGGTAGAGTTCTCTCTCGCACTCCTTTCGTGTGGCAATATGGCTCCAGGGGCTGATAGGATCAAGTTCAACTTGCTTAAGAACGTCCCAGACGTCACGAAGAGGCGCATTTTGGACTTGTTTAATCAGTTTCTGGAACTCAACATTGTACCGGATGATTGGAGACGGGTGAGAGTTATTGCCATTCAAAAACCTGGTAAGCCCGCGTCCGACCACAACTCCTATCGACCCATCGCGATGTTATCTTGTATTCGAAAGTTGTTGGAGAAAATGATCCTTTTCCGCTTGGACAAATGGGTTGAGACGAACAACCTGCTTTCAGATACTCAATATGGTTTTCGCAGAGGTAAGGGAACGAATGACTGCCTCGCGTTGCTTTCCACAGATATTCAGTTAGCTTTTGCTAAAAAAGAGCAAATGGCTTCTGTATTCTTGGATATCAAGGGGGCTTTTGATTCAGTATCTGTTGAAGTTCTTTCAGACAAACTCCACGCTTGTGGCTTTTCACCATTAATGAATAATTGTTTGTACAATTTGCTGTCAGAGAAACAAATGAGCTTCTCTCATGGAACCTCTACAGCTTCCCGATTTAGCTACATGGGTCTCCCCCAGGGATCATGTTTAAGCCCCCTTTTGTATAATTTTTATGTCAAAGACATTGACGGTTGTCTAGGTGACAACTGTACGTTGAGACAACTTGCAGATGACGGCTTAGTGTCTGTCACGGGACCCAATGGGGTCGATCTGCAAGGACCCTTACAGGATACCTTAGACAATTTGTCTACTTGGGCTCTAGAGCTAGGTATCGAATTCTCTACGGAGAAAACTGAGTTGGTAGTTTTTTCTAGGAAGCATAACCTAGCACAACCGAAGCTTCAAATTTGGGGTAAGCCGATAACTCATTCTATGTCATTTAAATATCTTGGGGTCTGGTTCGATTCTAAGTGCACCTGGAGATCCCATATTGAGTATGTGAAGCGAAAGTGCCAGCCAAGGATCAACTTTCTCTGCACAATTACCGGGACCTGGTGGGGAGCACATCCGCAAGATCTTCTAACGTTGTACCGGACAACGATTTTGTCGGTTATGGAATACGGTAGTTTTTGTTTTCAGTCAGCGGCTCGGTCGCACTTCATTAAACTGGAACGTATTCAGTATCGGTGTCTTCGTATCGCGTTAGGTTGCATGCACTCGACTCACACCATGAGTCTTGAAGTGCTGGCTAGCATGTTGCCACTCTCGGATCGGTTTACAGAATTATCTCTCCGGCTCCTCACCAGGTGTGAAGTTATGAACCCTCAGGTAATCGAACATTTTGAGAAGCTCCTTGAGTTGAATCCTCAAACCCGCTTCATGACATTGTACCATTTGTACATAACACAGGATGTCAGCCCTTCGCCGAACATTTCCAATCGTGTTTGCTTCTCAGATTTCGACAATTCGGTTCATTTTGATTTATCCATAAAGCAGGAGCTTCATGGAATCCCAGAGCATCATCGTCCTATGATTGCTCCTGTGATATTTGCTGCAAAGTTTGGCCAAGTTGATTCCACTAAATCGTTCTTCACTGACGGATTATTGATAGAGGAGTCAGCAGGCTTTGGTATATTTAATGAAATTTATAGCGCCAACCGTAAACTTCAAGCTCCTTGTTCCGTGTATGTCGCTGAATTAGCGGCAATACATTTTACGCTTGGGATTGTTGCCTCATTAACACCGGATCAGTACTTAATTTTCACGGATAGTCTCAGTTCTATAGAGGCTATTCGCTCCTTGAGGCCGGTAAAGCACTCCTCGTATTTTCTCATGAAAATACAGGAGCTTCTAAGTGCTTTATCTTCGCGTTATTTTATCATGACATTTGTATGGGTCTCATCTCATTGTTCAATTCCGGGCAATGAGAAAGCGGACTCGCTTGCAAAGGTGGGCGCTATGGAAGGCGATATTTGTGATCGACAAATCGCCTTCAACGAATTTTTTCCTATTTTTCGTCAATAGTCACTCGTCAGCTGGCAGTATAAATGGAGTAAAGGAGATTTGGGGCGATGGCAACATTCTATCATCCCAAAGGTGTCGAAGAAATCTTGGTTCAGGGGGATGGATGCGGGTCGAGACTTCATTCGTGTCATGTCTCGCCTCATGTCCAATCATTATTCTTTGAACGCTCATTTATACCGGGTTGGGCTGAGGGACAGCAATCTCTGTGAGAAAACCATAAGTTGTATAGTTATAAGTGTTTAGATAATTTAGAATTTAAATTTAATGTGTTATGTAAACCATACTTTAAATGTCCACCCTTTCTCCCATCCGTAATTTGTAATTCCTATTAACCTCGAGACGGCCGCGAGTAATCGGCTCCTCCCTCCTTACTTTAGTTTTAAGATAAATGATGTATAAAAGTATGAAAATTTGGCTCTGTAAAGTTAATTCGATTGAGCCTGTACAAATAAATGATTATTAAAAAAAAGGGCTCGGTGGTAGATCTGATACTCCGTAACGCACCAAGAAAAGGTGATCTACCAGCGTTACGGGTTAGGGTCGGCTTACTACTCGGTAATCCCAAGGGGCTTCGCGGACAAGGTGTGCAGTCATTAGTCACCTGACTAAGAAGTTTTGGGGCGGTATTGAAAAATGCAGTTCAAGAGGGGAAAACTATGGTGTTTATTTCAAACTGAAATTAACTGTTTTGGTTCTGTACATTGGGTTTGTATTTTTGAGCTAACAATGTGAGTGTGGGTTACTGTAGAGGTTTCTTCGGTACGTACCGCTGCTCTAAAAGATCTCGTTGGATGGTGGTTTTTGAAAACGATGGAGAATGGTGGCTGATTATCAGAGTTTGACGTTCGCAGATGTCAAACGATCAAATCAATCTTCGGCGTCTTCCCTCATTGACAACTATTGACACGGTCTAGGATGATACCAGAGTGACCATGCCAAAAGGGGAATGCTCCTTGGTGAGTTGATGTTTCCACCGAGCAACAGTACCTCCTTAACGATTATGGCCGATTGGGCCAGAGGTCAACACTATCCTTGGCTATCAGATGCAGCAAACTCTTTAGTTACTGCACCGTATCGTGTGCGTAGGTACCAGACAAGATGGCGATTTTTTAATATAGGATATAAGGTCCTGTGAGGGTAGCAGGAGGCATTAGAAGAGCTGATCTCATCACTTAGCCATTAGAAACAACTTAGACTAAGCATACCTGATGAATCCGTATTTTAAACCCCTTGTTGGACGGATACCTCTCACACACAAGTTAACAATAAGTTTTAACTCTTAATAGATTGAACTGGTGCACAAGAACGCCTTAATTTAATGAGGAATGGTGTAATTCTATAGTTTCCTCAATCCAACTTTCCATCATGGAGTAGTTTATAAGAGGGGGGGTTAGTGTTTAATATTGCCACCCTTGCCGTATTATGCTCTCTTTGCCTGCTAGCCTTTTTTCCTGTCGTACACTATGTTGTACCCACTGTCTTTACTCCCCCCACGAAGAAAGTGAGCTCCGATGTGAAGTTCATTTCACACACCCTGTTCCTCAAGAAGGTGCTGCTGTGGCTGACAATCAGCGAGAAGGGGATGTCAAAGTCGCTCTTCTTTCGCTCCGGACTGGCCGTGAACGGGGAAATATAGTACGAAATACCTCCCGAAAGTTGCGTCGTTAATCAGGAAATACTATAAGGTCAAAAACGCGGTGTTCTGGCCGGATCTGGCGTCAGCCCACTAATCGAAGCGATCGTTGGAGGAGATGGAGCGGCCGAATATCGATGTGGTACCCAATTCGGCGAACCCGCCCAACGCCCCTCAGCTGCGTCCCATCGAAATTTCTAGACCAACCTGAAGCGTAAGATCTACTCCAACAATTTTGTCGCGAAAACTGATGAGGAATTGATGAATAAAACGAAGAAAGAACTCAAACGCACGCATGTCTTCGTCCACCATTGCGAATGTTCCGGATAACTGTCAGAAGGCCGCTTGCAAGGGCGTAGCATGTTTTTGCAGGTAAGCTTAGATAATTACCTGCCATGGGAAATTTATCAAAAGCAAATATCTGTCTTAGCTTTTTCTTGTCACCATCCGAATAAAGTTCTTTTTTTTAGTGCAAACGTTATTGAAGGCGATATTTACGATCTGCAAAAGGCAATTTGATGATTTTTTCTCTCCTATTTTTCGTCAACAGTCACTTGTCAGCTTGTAGTTTAATTGAAGTTATGGAGATTTGGGACGATGGCTACCAAAGGTGTCGAAGGAACCTTGGTGTGGGGGGATGGTTGTGGGTCGAGACTTCATTCGTGTGATGTCTCGCCTCAGGTCAAATCATTTTTGCTGAGCATCTTGGAGTCAGATCTGAGTTTATGATTCCCTCCGAGCTAGTGCTAGACAACCCACTGTACCAGTTTGAGATGAGTTTATGAAGCTCATTTATGTATTTTTGACTAACATTAGCCTTAGAATGTTGTTTGTTTAACCTGTATGTTTAGTATTAGTTTTTTTTTATATGTGTGAGAGTTTTTTCTCTTCCTAAAAATGTTCAAGTCAAAAGGAAACTAAAAGCAGTATAGTTATAAGTTATGATTAGAGTTTAAAATAAATGTGTTATGTATCTCATTCTCCAAACTCCAACCCATCTTCACATCCGTTAAATTGCTATTCCCAACATCGAGAATGCCACAAGTAATTGGTTCTATCCTCCTAACTGTAGTTTTAAGATAACTGATGTATATAAATATGAAAACAGGGGAGTGAATGAGTTGAACGAGCATTAGAGAATGAGTTTACGTTAACAGCACTTCTGACTGAAAACGGTTGAGCTACTATGATCAAACAGCAAAATTACTCATCAATAACGTCAGAAGAAGAGATCTTCATCAGGACAGTTTTCCTTAGAGCATCATTAGCGATGGGGTATAGCAGCCCGTTTAGCAGCGCTCTATCATCACTCACCACCTTACCGGTCGCTGATAAACGCGCTACCAAACTAGCAGCGAGGCTTTCGGGAAGAGTCGGGTGCTCAAATTTAGCAGCCCGATTGCAGCGCGTGAAGCGGTTGGTACACGGAGAAAAACGAATATACTAAAAAACATACATTCTATGCTTAAACCATATCCCGTCTACCCAGTCATTAGAATGAATAAATCAGGTTCATACATTGATAAGATTATATCAGATATATGCATTCCAATGCATATTTTAAATATATGCTTTCCAATGCATGTTTTAAATACATGCATTACAATGCATATTTTTATAAATATATGCATTCGAATGCATAATTCAAATGTATGCAGTGCAATGCAAAATTTTTATAAAATTATGCATTCCAATTGATAAATTCAATAAATGTATAATTTGTTAGAATTTAAAAAAATATAAGACGAAAAATTTCCACTTCATCTACAACTCAACCCGGACACTTTTTAATGCACTTCAGATGTAAAAAAAGGAGTTTATTCTCAAGTAGCAAGAACCAAGAACCAATGTTGTCAAAATGTTTACTTCCTTTCTACTGGTACGGAACTGGGTAACTACAATTGATCTCCGCTATAGCAACGACCGATGTGGAGAAGGGTGGCTAAACTAAACAAATTTGTCTTCAGGTGGTTTTTCGAACTCAAAAAGCTGAAACTTTTGATTTTAAAATCTTGTCGATATCTTTTACCGTATTTACCATTTCAAATGTGTTTTACTCAATTTAAAAAATATATCCTTTCTCCAGTTATCTCACATAATATCCAATAATCAAAATACTTTCAAATGCTGTTGAGAAATAATTTTTCTGTTTGCCCCAACCAGTGAGATCAACATTTGAAAAAGGTCTATTTTTTTTGTAAAAGTCATAATAACTTTTGTTTGACATACGATACACGGAAACAAATTCCGTCCATTGAAACTAGAAATTAATTTAAAAAAATATAATTTTAAAATTATTTAATTATTTTAAGAATTTTTTAGAGTAAATAGAAAGCATTATAAGAACGAAAATAACAGTTTTCGAATCAAGTTCAAGGCATGTTAATTTCAACAATATATTCGATCGCGTAGGTGTGTTTGAGCGTGTACTTCCCTCTCCAGAACGCGAGGCCGAGGCAAAGTTTCGACGCTCGCAGCATGAGTCAATTTATTGGTAGGTTATTCGCTTGATTCCAGTAGTAAATTATTGGTAGGTTATTTGCTCGATTCCAGTAGTAAATCTCTGAGCAAATTTCTTGAAATTTGAACCTGTTAGCATTCAATCCAAATTCTGAATTAAGGTAACCAAGATTCATAGAATGAATAAAATAATTTTAGAACGCAAACAGTAAGATCCAATATTTTCATCATTAAGATGTTAAAAATAAACACAATACGATTTTTAAACTGAGTTAATGTTTGAATTTACCTGGAATATGTTTTGTTATGACGGTCTCTTTGTCTGTGTGTAGCGACGATTTGAGCACCCCAAAAGTTGTATTTTTCATTATATTAGAATCAATGGCAATACAGATATACCTCGATAGAACGTACATCAACTTTCTCTTATCAATTCGCAATTTCACAAAAACTACAAATTGATCTGAAATATTTACAACCAAAAAAAAAAAAAAAACAAAAGGTTGCTCTTTCTTTTGGTTGTATTAGATTTCAGATAAAATCAGTAGTTTTTATGCAATTGCGATATGAAGTGAGAAAGTTGATGTACGTACTATCGAGGTATACCTGTACAACCTTTGCTGAAAAAGTTGAAATGAAAAAGATATAGGAAAATTACTTATTTTTATAGGGACACCCTATTTTTTTCTCTGTTCGGGACATAAACCACTGCGACCAGTAATTTGATCTATTGTAGTATATCCCGTAGCCTTTGTTTAGTGCATGTCGAGTTACTTCATCTTTATTGAGAAATGATGAAGAATTCGGTGTTGTTACAGTTGTAATTGTTTATTTTGTTGGCAATGAATCAGGTTTAATTGAAAGTTTCCGCTATTTAAACCCTTTGTGAGCGACAGCACTCTTCAAAGGCACGCCCCTTTATCAGTCAAAACCGGATTCATTGCAAACAAAACAAACAATAACTCCGATAGTGACCATGCATCAGAACCCTAGTCACAACCAATTCAAACTATAGAACATCAAATAGAAAATAAGAATTCACATAAATGAAGACTAACCATGTTTTCTTTATTCCAAGCTCATCCTCGGTGGCGCAACCCGAGTATTGTCACTTTTCACAAGACATAAAATGTAATAAGGCCAATTATACGTTCCTTTGACTACAAAAACAAATATGTTCCCTAGTTTGAATTAATTCGGACTAGGGTTCGGTGGTAGATCTGATACCCCGTAACGCACCACGAAAAGGTGATCTACCAGCGTTACGGGACACCCTAAGTTAGGTAAGAAAAATTGCTCTTATTCGGTCATTTCAAAAGCTACAGAAAAAAAATCATTCAAAGTTGCTTAAAATGTTTTAATCTACAACTTATTTGAAGGATGTGTCCCTTGATTTCTGCCTATAAAAAAGTAAGATTTTCAATTTTACTGAAAATAAGGACCACCCTAGTTTTTATTTACACCAAAAAAAAAACAACTTGTTATTAAAAATAACTTTTTAGAAAACAATTCTGCTCACAAACTTCAAACTTATGCTGAAAATGTATCTTTCCAGCTAAATTCGCATTTTGAACCACAGAGGATAGGCAAATCAAGTTCCCTAACAACATAACGTCTGGCAAGAAATTTAACTTTCAATTTTTTATAACAAAAAGTTTAGAGCTACACGTTTAGTGTAGCCATTATGGACTCATTTACACCAACTAGGACACTGGAGAATTATGTTTCTTCTAGCGAGAACGACTGATGTGTTTTGCTTTTGCTGCGTTGTTTCCGCGATGAAAATCGAACCATATCCCGTTATTCAACCTAATCAAAAAGTGAAATCCTAAAATGTGTGCTCTGTGTAAAACGTAGTGGAAATAATCGATTCTCTCTAGAAATAAGTAGTTATTGGTAGTTTTTGACCGCTTTTCGGGCCGTTTAGCAACGTTAAATACGTAGATTTTTGAACAGAAGCTGTAAAATTTTACCGAATTCTCAACAGCTGAACGTTTGGAAATCCGACCCAATATCGGTTAAATTTTACAGTTATCTGTAAATAAGTTACCGAAATTTATAAAATTTGACCGAAATCCGTTATATTGGATTACCTGTATGTTCGGCTGTTTAGAAATCGGTAAAATTTTACAGATTTCTGTAAAAAATCTAAGTGTGTAATTGTTGCACTGCAACTTTGACGCTAGTTCATTAAATTAATTACGAAATAAAGTAATTTTTTTTTACATATGAACAACCAAGTGTTGCTTTGGAGGTGGTCTTTGGTGAGATCAATCTGGTTATAAATATATTATAAAAATTCCATTTTCAAGTATTACTAAATTTAACATTTCCTTATCTGGATGTATGTTGCAGTACCCTTACTCAAATGATATCGTTAATGTTTACATGTGAGGTTTATTGTATGTGAAAGAATGAGCGGTACTCTTCAAACATTCTAAAATGAGCAACTACGTGGATCATGTTTTTATTGCATATAGTTTGAGCTTTTTCATTTGCATTTTCCCTCTTGATTTCTGATTTATAAATCAATCCAAATAGGATTGGTCGTTTCAACATTAGATTTTGGGAACCGGCGAAATGTAAAATCATCTATTGATATCGAAACATTGATCCATATAATGTTGTTAGTGCCATTTGAAATTATTCAACTAATTAATTCTTAGCTTTGTTTCCAATGCAGTTGTAGTGAAATTATAGAATCTTACAATGAAACTTGTTGATCATAATAGTTCACAGCACGTTCAGCATCCATGAAATTAAACTCCAACTTACGTATGCCACCCCCTGTCCACAAGTTGTCTTCTCGCCCTCGTGAAACCAATGACTGACCATGCAGTTGAACAAATCCACACTTCTTAATAGAACATCCCATAAAAACTCCACCACGGTCCAAATCGGTAGAAAAATTACAGACTAATAAGTAACAAGCACTCCCGTGGCTTTAATGAAGCTGATATGAGCAGAGCAGAGAGTCTGGGCCGGCACACGAGTTAGCTAATACATAAGACACCCCGACCAGACGGCATACGGGCCAATAACAACAGATATAAAAAGTGCAAAATTACATTAACTGGATCGGGACATAATTATAATATGTAGTGCGACCAGCTACCGACTCTGCAGCGGACCGAGGAGAACTCGCAGGCGTACGAAAAGAAATTGGAAGAGACGATTTGCCGCCGCCACCGTCGTCGTCGTCGTCGTTGCGGATTGTGACAGGGGTGGGTAATTTATGGCCTTTAATGGTCAGCCAGCAGCAAGTACGCAGTCAAATTAAAAACTATTTTGCACACACTTAATGCTCGGCTGTGCGCGCTGATTGTTTTGACAAAGGTGCTTGTTTTCGTCATTAACGTCCAGTTGTTGGAAGGAGGAATGCGGCGACGACGAGCTACGACGTCATCGACCAAGGAGAAATGTAATGATTTCTGCTTTCCTACTGCGACGGTGGTGGACCTTGGCGACTAATCTTCAGTTCAAAGTTCAGTCGTTTCCTTCGGAAATACAGCAAAGTGATTCTTTAAACGCCATTATGGGATGTCCCTTCCTGTCCGAAATGGTTCGAATTCCTTGTGGCGTAAATGATCAGTAGAAAAACTAAAACCTTCCCAAAAGCCCCTGCCAGGCGAAATTATATTAATTAGAGGTGATGCTGACGCGTAGTTAAATATAAACGCTCTTTACAGATTATTTTTATGGTCGTTTTTTCAGCTTGCTTTTTTCTCGTGGACCTTAATTACCTTTATTTCATTTTAACTCTTTATTTGCTACCCTCCTGGGTCTCAAACAGCCTGAGTAAGCTAGAGCGCTAGTCATGTTCTGCTGATTGGGTCCCCCGTCCGGCCGGTTGGTCTTCAGGTGACCCTAGCTAGGAGAGTAGTTGTGGTGGAAGAACGGAGGGGGCAGCTTTTGGGACCATTCTAATCTCTGTACTGAGGTGCCACATTTTAACCATGCAAAATAAGCACCGAGAGAGTGAGATAACGCCACTTTTGTATTGTTTTAAAATTGCAAGAGATAACGGCAGAGTGCGGGAAGTTTGCGTCGAAATGGTATCGCGAAACCTGGGTATAGGATGTACTATAATGGGCGCGACATTCTTGGAAGAAGATGCGACGGTTTGATGGACCACTGTGTTTGAAGACGAGTACGGTTGGGATGGTTTGACTTTAATGGTAACAGGTATCTAATGTTGTCTTATGGAGGGGTCACTTTTTTCGAGAGTTGAGATTACACTGCCGATTATTTGACTTCTCCATATCGTGTGAAACCTCAAACCAGATTGCAAAAGATGCTTGGCGTAAACCAAAAGAAACACCTGTGGACAATGTTAAGTCTATTGCTGTTTAGGGAAGAGCACAGTTAGTATAGACGCAGCTGGGGTGATTTTGGGGCGCTAACTGGATAGCATGATACATGGTGCTGCTAAATTAGCTAAGGTAAGAACTCACGTATGCATGTGAAAGACCATCATCCTGCGTGGGCCTTGCCTTGCATGCGATTGCACTTAACAAGGCAATGACCATTCTTTGTTACCGTACCAAACCAAACGACACGACTGTATGAAGGGCAAAACGGGTTGCGCAGGCCCACAAGCAGAGAGGCGAAACCTACGGGAATAAGAGATTATCCTTCCAGCATTACACGAGTAACAAAATATGCATTTCAGTTAAGCTTTTCACTAGATTGTTTGTTTGACGAAGCAGCTGACACTGAATTTCATTACAACCGATAGAGTGGAGATGGCGACCTCAATTGCAAACTCAATGACGTCCCTGATGCATCCTCCATCACTTCGTATTTCTAAAAATGCCTTTAAATCAATGAAATATGATAAGGCTCATGCAATATGTATCAAATATAGAACATATAAAAGAAACAAGAATACATCTAGTGTGTGTGAAATTTGATGCGGTAACTGAACTGAATAATTTTGTCGATACTGTACTCCTTGCAAGTCGACATTTCTTAAAGGAAGATCTTAGATTGAACGCTGTAAATACCTTTTGCTGGTTAGTAAGTAAGTACTGATCGTCAGAAAATGTATTCAAAGAACACATTCTTAAAAATTATGAATCTTACATAAGCATAATCTTATCCTTAAATTTCGAAAATATTTGAAGACTTAATGTTAAATAAGCCTCAGGTGTCAATTATGATGAAATCGGAGCAATTAATTGCCATTAGCATTCAGTTATGCATAATATTACACTGAAAGTCACGTTTCATAACCTACTTTGAAAAAACTCTCGAATTATGTGTTATAGTTCTAAATTTAAAATAAACAGGTTAATTTAAAATAAAAAAAAACAGAAGACTGTATTTTGTGTCTCAAAAGAAGTAGAATTTCATAATCGTGGCTTCTGCTTCAGCGCCATAAAAAGTATTTAGTCTTAATTTCAACATTGTCGGTTTCATACGTCGAAAACATCCACAAAGATATCGAGCGAAATGTGAATTACCAGCAAAGGAAACATGCGTGCAAATAGAACCCTAGCAGGCGAAAATATATCATGGACAACTAATGCTGATCTAAACAACTGAAAATAATATTAATTAGCGCTGCATAAGAGGTAATTCCTATTACTGGGATACCATGATGTCAAAAGGCTACTGTTCAGCGTTGAATAGCATACCTACACTGAACATAAATTTTAGTTTATACTACGAAATCGAAGGTAGAAACTAACGAATCTATTCGTATTTTTTTCTGCATCGAAACTCGTGGAGTTGTCCAGAGTTGTTCTTCTGATAAGGGATTTGATCCTGTGGTTGATTTCACTAGGCCATGGTGACTCGTGAGAAGATACTTGATTAATGGGTATACCTCTCGACAGTGCTTAAATTTTTATTTTAAGAAAAATTAATTGACTTCGCACCATGCCAATGGCAGCGAAACGCCACGCAATGCACAGTACGATAAAAGAGAGGGACATTGAGTGGCTGGTTTATTAGCCAGCAATCCATTTCGTGCATGACGGCGCAAAAAGGTGTAATGATAGCATTTCACTAGTTTGAAAGTAATATGAATTGTTCATGCGATATACGAGGCATTTGTTCCATGAAAAAAAATCCATGTTTACGAAACGAGTGAAAGCTGATTCACGAAAATAAATTTTCAGTGTAAACAGTATGCACAACAATAATCTAGCAGGCCATGATTTTTTTCAGCACTGAGAGATAAAGCGCTTTTGGTGCCGTTTAATCTGTATACGCAACAGGGACCACAGTGTCCGGCATGGATTACCGCCATCGGCAAGAATTGACCAGATTTATCTGGTTTTTAGAATTCTACCGAAAAGCTTTTGCTTGAACTCAGCGGTCTTCCTTATCATTTCTTCTAACTCCTTTCGCAGCTCCTTAGCCATTGAAACCATATTCTCCCGGTTGTGCACGGTTATTGCAAACATCTGGTCTAGAGTTAACTTAGAACTGGTAATGATCTCTATAAATCTTCCTTACAACATTTTTGCCGTCTGCCGTTGATTAATTTCAAGTCATGCTTATTCTGAAGAAAAGAGTAGATGATGAAGATTTGAAAAATGTCTCATTTTTTAAGTTATACATAGATGATTGCACGGAATTTATGAACCTCACTTTTTTAACAGTTCAGGAAGCTTTTCTTTGGTTTTTTTTCCGGATTCTGTACGATTAGATCCAAGATATGATGTAAAACTAAGCACAGGTTCTTTTTTCTGGCTGTTTCTGGCAATTCGAGCACAACATCTCAAACCGATCGTACCGAAAATATTCCAAAAGTCCACGTAAACAAGTTCCCTGAGCTGTCCAAACTGCATTGATGACGCTATCGTGCAATGATCAATACCAAAAGTGCGGATGACTACCTTCCATTCCGAATATTATTACGAATTTATTCCCAAAACGTTTCGATTAAATCTTGAGGCGAAATTTTATTTAGGCAATTTAATTGTCCTCGCATTTCTTCTGTTAAAAAAATACAAATTTTGTCTGCTACGATTTTTTAGGGCATCTATTATATTCTTTCGGTTAGATTGTACACCAAACACTGATGAGCTGAACCAGCCAAGGATGAAAAACTCAATAATGAAAATATCTACCTATCCATTTATCTTGGTACAGTCTTGGTTATGGTAAAATAATTGCTTCCATCCATCGCATTTGAAACAATCAAGCGATATGTTGTAATATGTTATCAGCTTAACTTCCAAGTCTACATATAGTTGCTTGTCAATAAGAAATTGACGTTTGGATACCATTCGATCCTCTTTGACGGTTTTGCCGGGTTCGGGAAAAGGGATTTTTTTCATTCCTTTATTATCAAGATTTTCAGCCCTGGGCTGGTTCATCTCCCGTCGTGATCACTCAAACACCTTTTGGGTATTTTCGTAACTTGTCGGGGGGTGATATTCGAACTCGTGACTTTGGCGTGAGAGGCATGGATGCTAACCACATTGCCGATATCGAAGGTATTTTGAGTGTAATAACACTTACTTTCAACATCGATTCGGCAATTGGCCTTGGAACCGTCTTGTGAAACGAACTTGGCAGCAATTTCCGTCAACAGACGTTTGGTTTCATTACGATTACATGGTTTTCTGGTTGACGTTTTAGGAGCAACCATTTTAGACTTTGATTTTTGAAGCTTCAAGCCAGTGACCAATAATAGACTAAATAAGGCGCTGAAATTTACAGTTATTAAAATGAGTATCAAATTGTTCCTATGTCAGCGTCAAAATAACAAAGTAAAAAGTGAACGACACTCACTACAATAGTGAGTGAGATGAACCTTAGAATTTCATTTTTGCCAAAACGAAAGAGATGCATGATTCGAAATTCCACAAGCGACGTTGTCTGTGTTCGAAATTTAACGTGGACAGGCTTTAGAAGTCATCGTGACAGCTATGGGGTCACCCATAGTTAACTTATTGTGGATCGAATGGGTCTGCCAGATAAAAAAGTTATAAGCCAATCGTAAATCATTTCTAAAGGATTGCTGACTCCACTCCGACGCCATCGTTACTGATAATACTGATAGCATAGCAATCCTAGCTGATCGTTTGCATTGATTAGTTATGACGAAAATGTTTTCACCTCTGTCAAACTGCTGTTTCAGAGAAAAACACCATTTGCAGGGCTCGAAGCACATCATTTTTCAATGACTTGGTCACTTTTTTGAGTCTAGTCATTCACAAGTCACTATTTGCACCCAAAAGTCATAGGTACTTGTACCTATTGTAAAAGTCGAGAAATATAAACAAAAAAAATATATATTTATCATACCAAGTATTAATCTGATCGACAGCAGAATAAAAAGAAAAATATTTTAAGCTGTGGTACTATTATCCTAAAATTAGCTTCGTATTAATATTTTTCATACGCACAGATAGGTTTAGTATAGTTTTCTTGAACTCGTTTACCATGATGCATCCACAAGTCTGACTCAAGGCTACCGCACAATAGCGCGTTCCACGTCATGTTGCGTCAAGCGTCAGGTAACGCCAGTGTTTATGACGTTCTGACCGCACAATAGAGCGTGAGTTTTTTCAACCTACTTTATTAGCAATCATATTAGTTGCATTATATTGAATTGAAACATCATCGAAACATCAAAAGATTAATTGTTTGTAAACAATACTGGCGTTCGTACCCGTAGTAACAAATGTCAGACGGGCCTTATCCAAATAAGGTCCATTATATGTTGCATACTGTCAAACGTTAGTAACTAAGACAGGGTAGCCAGGTCCCTGTGTATGAATTATATTTTAGCTGTCAAACGACTTTACCCTAAACTCCATACCAGAAACCGAGCTCAATCTTAGCGGGCATTAGCGTTTGTAAAATCGGCAAAGATTTTTCATTAGGGCCTAATTGACGAACGTAAACAATGGCTTTTTCTAAGAATTTCTCGTCATTGAAAACTCTGCAAATCAATCCACCACGGTAATTTCGAAGAGAAAGAGTTCCCCTATCCGATAGAATCGGAGGCTCACATTGTGCCATGATAAATTTACGGAAGAAGCCATTGTTTACGTTTGTCAGTTAGGCCCTAAAAATCTTTGTCGAAATGTTGGATTGGGCAAATGTTGATGGAATAGCAGTTAAAAAAAACAAGAAACACAAAGAAAGGAGAAGAAGCTTTATAAAATAATCAAGCCACTTTTGACTTCCACGACAATATTTAGTTAGATTCAGTTTTTCTAAAGCGGACTACTCTTTTGGTATTCAAACATTCGAGAAAAGTGGGAACGGTTTTTAATTCAGATAGAGGGCAAATTTTTGGTGAATTGCTTAGTAATTCTGTCAGGGGCTCTAAACAGCTGTCAACCAGATTTAGATGCACCATAGTTCACATGATTTTGACAACTTTGGACATCTGACAATTTTGGACATTTGATAGTTTTGGACATCTAACAACTGAAATCGACAGAGATTTTTCATTGGGGTCTAACTGACAAACGTAAACAATGGCTTATGTTTTGAATTTGTTGACCTTGGAAACCTCATTAATCTACCTCCGCCATTTCGAAGAATAAGAGTCCTTCTATTCGATAGAATTGGAAGATTTTGTATTACGAGAAAGCTACGGAAGATAGTTTGTCAATTAGACTATAATAAAAAATCTTTGTCGAAATATGGCCCATCAAAACAAATCGATCAATGCCAAGGCACGACAGGCATGACAGAACTAATCAACTAGCTCTTTTACACCCGCTCGCATGAACGCGTATTTTGAATGATGAAGTTTGTCAAAAGCAGATAATTTCTCATCTCCATGCGAAGCGCTAGGAGTGGACGGTAATTTATTGCTAGAATGAATAGACATGAAGAGAAAGAGTATTGCTGGTTCCGTATAGGGCAACGGCAGGCTTTGAAATTGAAAGATACAAGTTTGAAAACGTGTGGAGGGCATTGAACGGTAGTATCCGAATCAGGCACTTAACCTTTTACCATACTACTCAATGTAGGGGAGGAAATCCCCTTGACTGGTAAAAAGTTATGAAACCGATCGGGCTCTTATACTACCTATTGCTTTTTTCTGGTTCTAGCGATTTGTTCTTATCCAAATAAAGCCTAACACGGGTGAGAAATTATCTCCCGCTGTTGGCTTTATTCTTAGCATGCAACGACTATTTCACACATTTGTTCTTCTCGTCATACTAGAACTTGCTAAAAAGAATTTGATTTTACCAACAATGATGAAGCATAGGAGCAGTTCCCGAGCAAAGGATTATACCAAATTGATAACAAGTTCTAATATCAGGTTATCATTTTTTGATCACTGAATATGTTATCATCGAGGGTTTTAAGCATACTGCTACTATTCCAATGCTGTTTTCGAAGGGTTTTCAGAGGAAAAAACTACTCATACATCTAATGTGCACTGATCTGTAAAGGTTGGTGCGAGCTACCGTCGCACAATTGCACAATTCTGAAAAAAGACGGTTAAAAACATGTTCACCCTTTTGTCATCGTTTTATCGAATAGGTGTCTTTAGAAGAGTTGCTCAAAATATTATTCCGCATCTTTTGAAAAAAAACACGCCTAACCTTTCATGAGAGCTTAACTACACTTTCAAATTCTAACTTTTTTCAGCTACGAGATAACGGGTTGTTGTCTTTGACAAAGTTGTAGAACAGCATTTAAAAAGCCTAACGTTAAAGAGATATATTTGGTTTTCTTTCAGCACTACCTTAAAACTGATTCTTTTTAAATAATTAATACATTGTTTAAATTTGACGATTTCAATATGTTCTAAGAAACTGTAGGGCTTACTTAAATACACAGTTTTGCTGAACAAAACAATGTTCTCAGATGACCACATTTTGATATATGGTTATTGAACTGCCTGTGTGACATCATAATCAATCACCTAAAAAAGCGTGGGTGGTTCCTGGCGGGGTCTAGAACAGATTGTATTTAAAATATTATCATTTCAACAAGTATTCCTGAATTTTCAGTGTTGGGTACTGAAGGGTACCTAGTAAAACGTGTGTTTGAAATAGTACAGGTTTTAAGCCAATTTATATTTCGTTTTTGACGTAATGGTCGACAAACTAAAATAATATATGCGGGTCCTGGCGGGGTCTCAAATTAATTGTATTGGGAAGAGAATCTTATGAACTAGTAATCCTGAAGTTTTCAGCGTTGGGTAACAAAGGGCAGCTAGTAAATCCTTACTAGTCAACAAACTTGAAGAGAGCTAGGCAGGTGCTGGTGCGGTCTCAAACCGATTGTATTTGAAAGATTATCTAATGAGCTAGTATTTCTGAAATTTTCAGTTCAATTTGAAGGGTACCCAGAAAAATCTTTGTTAGAAATAATACTAGATATTAGTGTCATAATATTCAACGGATAAGAAGGAGAGTGGCCCGTTGTGCTCTGTTAGGTACCGAGTCTAATCAAAATGCGATATATTGTTGGTAATAGGTAAAATTGTAACTATTGAATTTTGAAATTCGCCACTTTTGTAGATAGAATGTTGAGCTTTCAACGTGATATCACTACTGATGCTTCAAATTGTTGCTTGCGCTTTGCTGTAGATAACTATACAAAGGGATCATGCATAAATTAAGTAGCATTTCGGGGGGTGTGAGGAGGTTTGAAGAAGTAGGGACGAGACATATATGTCAAGGAGTTTTTCAAAAGGGCCTATTTGATTTAGTTTATATGTTTGTATACAAAATCAGATAGGTTCTTTTGACAAATTATCCTAGATATGAAGTCAAAATACGAGTGAAGGCATAATATCTAAAGCAGGTAAAAATATGCTTCGTTATTTATGGATCACTCCAAACTATCTTGCTGGTGACGTCTAGTTTTGGGCTATGTTTTTAAATTAAAAAGGATTCTTTAACGCCCGTTTGTCAAATAGATAATATTACACTTCTCAGCATATTTTTTTTTCTACTAAACTTTTTTGTATTAAGAACTAACCAGGTTCCCTTTGGTACTCAAACGCTGAAAATTTCAAGATAACTAGTTCATAAGATTTTCTTCCCAATACAATTAATTTGAGACCCCACCAGGATCCGCATATATTATTTTAGTTTGTTGAACATTACGTCACATGTGAAATATAAATTGGCTTATAACCTGTACTATTTCAAACTAACGTTTTACTAGGTACCCTTCTGTACTCACCGCTGAAAATTTCAGGAATACTTGCTCATAAGATATTTTTTCAAATATAATCCGTTTTAGACCCCGCCAGGACCCGCCCACCATTTTTTAGGCGATTGATTATGACGTCACACAGACACTTCAATAACCATATAGCAAAATGTGGTCACCAGAGAGCATTGGAGTCTTCAGCAAAAATGTGTATTTTAATAATTCCTACAGTTTCGTAGAACATATTGAGATCGTCAAATTTAAACAAAGTACTAATTATTTAAAAAAAAAACAGTTTGAAGGTAGTCCTGAAAGAAAACCAGTTATATCTTTTTAACGTTAGGCTCTAGAAACTAAGTCTTGAGCAAAACTACCTGTTGTACAACTTTGTCGAAGACAAAAACCCGTTATCTCGTAAGTTAGAATTTGAAAGTGTAGTTAAGCCCTCATGAAAGGTTAGGCGTGTTTTTTCTCAAAAGATGCGGAATACGGCTTATCAAGCATTTAAGTCGCCGTAAATATACGTCTGCTTTACTGCAATGCTATGATAATGCTTGATTAATGCTATTTTGCATTCGAAATGCTTATTACAGGCTACAACCATTTAAATAGCATTTGCAATTCAGCTTTACAACCAATAGCTTTCAAGATGCTGATATAATGCTAATATAATGCTTGTAGCATCTGAAATGCAGATTTAGGGTTAATTTACTGCATATGCTAATGCTTATTGGTTACCTGCGTTATACAACAAATTACAACAAATGTATAAAAGAATGAAAAAAATACTGACATTTTGATATAACTTTTTAGTCACTATTTTAGTCACTAATGTCACTATTACTTATCCGTAAGTCTGCTACCAGCCCTGCAAATGGCATCAAATTTGACAACCGAAACTGATAATCATCACTGGCAACTACTGATGGAAAATTTTAATCACTGAATCACTGATACATACAGTTTCATCGCAAACCGTGTTCGCATGGCAACGATTAAAATGTGCCAATCAAAATAAACAATCAATCATCCAGATTAGTGTTTTCAATATAAGTTCGCTGAAAATTGAAAATTTGCATAGAGAAAGTTAATGACTATCGGTAGTTGTGGTAGATACAGGATCCTCCGCACAACTTAAGAACAATCGATCCAATCGACGAAGGCGCTACCTGGAGCACGAAATTGTAATCATAAATTCTATAAAACGAAATTGAATCATAAATTTCCGAAACTCGATCAGTTTGGGACTGAAATGGCGGTGCAGCAACATAATTTCTTATTTGTGTCACAACTGAAACTGCTGCAGCTACTTTTTCATTCTTAAAAAGCGAAACATGCTGAGGTTTACGTGAAATGGCAATGTATTCGAAATACAAAAATAGCAGCAACAAAGACTTTTTCATGAATTTTGATGCAGATAAAAAGTAAATAAATAACATAATATTTAGACAATTTTTTAAAGGTTATCTCATCCTGGTAATTTCAAAATCTCTCTGAGATCATACCAAGGATGACGTCGAAGGCCTGTTCCTTCTCCTGCAGAACAAATCACCCACCCATCAAACGGCCTTCTTTACGATCAACCGACCAGCAGTTTTTTCTCTCGCAAATGTCACTTTCCGACAACAACGCTCACCATTAAACCCATCAAGCAGTCTGCAGTGAACTAACAGCGATTCGCACACCGTAAGGTGATGTACCTGTCAGCTACTTCTGGTACTGTTACTGCCGCTCTCGCTCCTATCCCAGGAGAGTTAATCTTCAATTTGCCGAAATTTCACGAGAATGTTTCACTTACTACCTTCATACCTGCTCAGCTGAACCCGCGGTTGCTCGCGATTTTCGCGGCGACGAAAGCGGAGATGTCACACGCATAAAAACGGACAAGTCGAAGAGGTGACTTCCCATTAAAACAGACCTACTCACCACGAAACGCGCAAGAACGGGCCCATAAAAGCTAATTTACTAGCACATTTAAAATTATTTACTACTCCTTTTATTTAACCCCAATTTCGGAGACTGACTGACTGTGAGCATGTGTGTTGTTGGGTGCTGCTAACTGTTATTTTTTTGGACAGAAATTTCAGCGCAGTTTAGGGGTTCCTTATGCTGGGGAGGACTGGATTTTTTCGATTGCGATCTTTATGCGACCACATGGCGAAAATTCGTTAGGTGCCAGGAATCACGGCCAAGCGGGGAGAAATGGTCCAACAGCATTTATCAATTGATTAATCGAGTTTCGTGGGTTGGAACTTTCCTCGGTGTGTGTTGAAAATTCCGCACTCACGCCGATTTTAATCGAAGATAATTACCGATAAATCACGTAATTTTAATGATTTCCGATCTTAATGACAGTGGTGCTCCGAGAGTCAGCGAAAATCAGCAAATCAGCATGGGATGGGACAATTTTGGTGGTGGCGTTATGGGTCGAGCGAACTGGTTCGGCAGCAAGCGCAGGAATCAATAAAGATCGGAATCGAAATGGGCCTTCTGATTGCAGAGGAAACGATGTTTTTGTTTTCGGCGTTTAATGGAATGTCGCAGGAGATCAGAGAAGGAGTACAGACGACTGGGTGGACATACGTGCGATAATGATTCAATTGAGTTCCAGCTGTGGTGCTATTGATGGTTGTAAGGGATAATTCGAGATGTTATAAACACCTTGTTTTTTAAAGTGAAGTCAAGGGGGTCATACGAGGTGACGTCCGCTTGTCTGTTCAAGTTTGTCGCCAAAAAGAATTTCAATAAAGGAGGGAGCAAATATTTTTCCTCCCGTGAAAATTAAAAATTTACTTCTGATTTTTCGTGTTTTTGGTTGTTTTGATTGACGTTTTGTAAAATATGGGGGTGGCCGAGTTCTCGTAGTGTTAAATTATCAAATTTTTCCATTCTCGGGGAAATGAAACGTGCGAAAAATGATCCGGATCGAAGGCGGATGTCAGGCGAGTAACAATTTTAGTTTTGTTCCAGCCGTATAGCACTCCTCCCGACTGTGTTGATTAAGCTACATTCAAAACTGTGTTGTCTACCAACACCCCCTCTATGCTTCTTTAAAGCCGAAATATGTACAAAGTGGCCCACTCTATATACGGTTGTGAAAACAAGTTGATAAAACCTTAATAAGACCATAGATATATTGAGAATGTTCTAGTGAAAGATGTTTCGACCACTTGAGAACCATCATAAAACCTATTGGCTGCCATGCAAATCAGCATACGGACAAATGGCCACAGCTGTCAAACTCCACTGTGATATCGTGGTTAGTTTTTGTTGTTCTTCTTTGTTCGATTCTCTGCTTTTCTGATTCATTTAGCAGTGAATAATATAAAAAAAAGTCCTAGTATTGCGGGAAATTTTGTTTGATAGCAAAATATCCAAAACAAATTGATTTTTTGTAAAGCGTATATATACGCTATAGGATGATATATCATGCTCCAAATCATATGCGCATTTAATTTCAAAGTGAATATTGGCACGATAAGACCCAAAACTTAATGCGCCTCGGAAATTCAACAACGAGTTTTCAACAACAAAAACAAAATTAAAACAAACATATTCGATAAATTAATCATGATTTTCCAGAAAATTGATAGGGTAAATTGAAAGAATGCCGAAATTAGTGTCCGATCTACAGTGCAATTGGGTGCATTTATTTCTCCACATTTTAATTATTGATTACATTTCAATATGGCGATTGGTAATAAATCACAATTTTTCTAAAAAGCCAATTTATCTTCGCAATGACTACTATAAAACTATTTTATCACCAAATGACTTCCTTCAATTCCAATTAGCCGGTGTATGCATTTACTGGAGGCGGAATGGTTCTGAAATGCTTTTTTAACTGACCATAATAAGATAATATGATTTAGTCCTAAAACGACATTTCAACATTTTACGAGTTTATAAAGTCGTAATAAAACCTTTGATAGGAGTAAACGAAATTTGAGAAAACAAGGTTTGAATATCGATGTCAACAAGCTCTGTAGGTTTTTAGTAACCTGACTGAAGTATGAAACCTATTGGCACCTCTTGTAGCATATTAAAACCAAATTGATTTCTAGTTACTTTCATAAAACTTTAATAAAACTTAGTTAAGCGAGATGACTTTGGCAATGTTACTTGGAATAGCAGAATGCTAAGCTGAAGATTTTTTAACGGGATGTATGTGTGTGTATGTATCCCGGGAGGAATTCGCAGAAACAAAGCTGCATTGATTAGTGACGTGCCTGAGCTTTGCTTCTGTGTTTGTTTTGTGCACAAAGATAGAAAAAGCCACTAAGTTCGAGATATGATGCTATTTCCTTTCACGTGCAATGCCATATGGAGCAAGAATGGCGGGTTTGAATAGGCACCATCTAGATACTTTGGAAGAAGAAGAACACCAACCAGTTGCACCCCGCAAAGGATTTTCAGACAATTGAGAGGGGGTAAGTGCTCTCAAAAACGTGGAGCGAAACAGGTTATTGTTATCCTTTTTGCCCCCTGAATCAAATAAACTGTATTATATGATCTCTTATCAATCCTTTCCTTTAAACCCTACCCTACTAACATAGAAAAACCTCCTTCCTGTGGGGATGCAGAGGTAAACACGGTCCCTAAACAGCAAAGGTCATTCTAACTTTTCTTCCCAATTGCAATTTCACTGATTCTAAACAATCACGGAATTGCAATAAATGAAACGTGTAATCAGTCAAGCTAAGCTAAGAAAAGAATTCCAATAAAAGAGGTCAATTAATATTATGTGAATTGTATTATTGATTTTCGTCAATTGGTATACCAACCAGAAAATAGATTGTTTTGCATTGGATTTATTACCTTCCTGCAGAGTTGATACATTCACCCTCAATTAAGTGTTCCTCTGATTTCAATTGAGTGCATTCGTAGCATTTGCCTTAAATAAATGTGCTTAATTATCAATTATAACTTATTCTTTAAGTCCCAGCATTAATAAACTATGTTTTCTATAATTTTCATAAATGTCATCATGTCATAAATGTACATCAACACATGTTTGATTTCAACGCATCATTAATCAAAGCACACCATGCTACAGCTCCTTCCGCTACGAAACACGTTTCCCTTCCACCCACCAACAGAGACATCTTCCGATTTTCAGCTCAAACAGCCCGAGCAAGCGGACGGCGGAACTTTTTCTCCATCCACCTCCCATGGATCATCTCGTGTTCCAGTCCGTCCGCCAGCCGTATCTCGCCGCATGTACAGATCTAATTCAAAAAAGCTTCACACTTACCCATTGAGCGCTGGCATCGTACGAAGGAACACAACGAAACGTCATACCGCCGGTGCTTCCGACGGTGGTGGTGCCGCCGCCGCCGCCGCTGTAGCGTGAGTTTGCTTTGGCCACCTTTAGTGCCGTTTCGTTAAAGTTTCACGCACTCTCTCTCGCTCTCTTTCTTGATCAGTTCTCCGTCGTTCGTTCGTTCGTTCGTTCGTTCGCTTATGCGAGGTGGGTCGGTATGTTTCGTTTTGTGTTTTGCACTTTCTCTCTAAATTTATGCTGCCAATGTTGTTGTTAAATTTGTCTTATTCGATGTTTCTTCCGACGGGAGTCACACGGTTCTCTCGTTCGTCTGTTCACTCTTCACCGCCGAGAGTATTAGCGCAGATATTTAATCCGCAGCAATGGAAGATTACAGTGATTATCATTTGCGAGAGCTACCCTATTATGTACTTGGTTAGCAGAGGTAATATCCGCTCGGTACGCAGCAACATAAAGAGCAGCATCACTGGGTTTGGCATAGGCGCTGGAGCAACACGACGAACGGTCAGTTCATCGGATGGGGGAAGAAAATCACGCTCGGGATCAAGAGAAGCGGAAGGTGCGAAAATTAAGCTTTCATTGCCGTCTTACCTAGAACAAACAAAATACTTAGTTAGCAAAGGTGGTTATTTGGAAGGATTAGCTGTGATTACTGTTATTAAGGAGATGGAGAGCGAATCCGATAACAGGTTGGTACGGTGACGTTAATGGGGCTTCTGAAGGCCGTCAGTCAAGTGGAGATTGTTAAGGTCGATGGAAGGGAAAATTTCAAGGACTTTTATCCATTGATTAATTGAAGAATCTGTTCTAGGTTGTTTCGAATTTGTTTGGTTTCTACATTCTTGAAACTAGCTCTGGATTACAAGCTGAATTGTTTCCTAAGCAATTAGATGTTTGTGTAGTCTTGAACATCCTTTAGTTCAGTTTGTAAAGTTCATTCAGTTATACGACTGGCTTAATGGAGAGATATGATGGGCAATACAATTTCCCGTAATTCCATGATACAGAGTACGAATAGAATTCGTTATATGATAATGATGGACGCCATCTTAAAAAAAGCTTTCTGATATTGGTTCAGTCAATTAATTTGTGGTATTTTTTTCAAGTAAGTGTATGCACGGGAAATAATGTGTTCTTCTAAACGAGAAAAGCATCTCATGAATACATCATGTTGTGAAAACAAATTAATAAAACCTCTCTAAGACCATACAGATTTGGAAAATGTTCAAGTGAAGGATGTTATGATTACTTGAGAACCATCATTAAACCTATTGGCTGCCATCAAAACCAGCATAGGGCCAAATGGCTACAACTATCAAACTTCACGACGATATTGTGGTTGGTTTTTGTTGTTCTGCTTTGTTCGATTGTTCGGTACGAAAAATGATTTTTTTGTTTATTCCGAGTGGTTTCAATTTATTTAAAATTGTAAATACACGGTTTCAAATGTTTCACAAACAGACTTATCTGGAGTAGCACATGTTGAAAAAACACTGACAGGAATTACCACTCACCCTGTAAAGCATGTAAGGTTCTAAGATAGTTCAAAAGTTGTCTTAAATGTTGTATGCCTAAGACGATATTTCCTATAAACGTTTCTTGCAAGTTGCGGTATCATTTGGATTGATATAAAGTTTAACATGCATCAATGTTTGCATCACAATGAAAATTCAGATTTTTATTGCTGTGTAGATTACACTGAAAATAACATGATTCTTTCAATGGCATGTTTCTAAAGGAACAATTTAGACAGTTTCTGATGTGTCCAATTGTATTTTAGCATTTGTGAAGAGAATCACTGGGAAATGTGAAGTGTCGAATTACAAATGCACTTTCACGGAATGTCGATGCAAATAAACATAAAATGGATGTGAATGAAACTTTTCTGTGTTATATAATGTTATATAATAAATCGATATATAATAAATCGATCGCTTTTTGGCATAAGTTCATGCGATATTTCTCCTCAACTTAAGCCTCATATCGCCTGAATCTAGTGCCTTCAGGGTAGGTTAAAATAAGTGACGCAGTATTCTATTTTAGTGTGGAATTCTTCTAGCCATCGCAAGAGCCATCTGGTCTCCATCATACTAAAGAGAGACTGATTAATATGTAAACAAACTAGTGTTCGCTAGATTCCGTCGACAGGAAGTGCCTACGAAAAATATGGACTTCAAAAGACAACGGACTTTGCAGTTGCATTTGGCGTCACCAGTAAAACACTCAGATCAGTTTTCAAAGAGGATTTAAGATTGATGCCGTACAAGAAAAGAAACATTCATGGACTTTCGGAAGCCATGAAGAACAGAGTCAGTCTTTAACGCTATTTACTTCGTCGGCCCTGTGATTCCATGATTGTGTTTTCGGATGACAAAAAAATCGTATTGCAGTAAAATTTCAACGCTCAAAATGACAGGATCTATGCAGCGTGTATTCAGGATATCCTTTCTTCAATTCATGCAGTTCAACGCTTCTTAAATCATACTTCGGTCATGGTTTGTGGAGCGATTTCTGCGGAAGGTCGTCTACCACTGCTTTTCATTGATAAGGATTTAAAAATCAATGCAGCATACTACGTAAAAGAGGACTTGGAAAAGCATTTGAAGAAGCATACTTCAAAGATGTTTGGTAACCGCAATTGTGTGTTTCAACAGGATTCTGTGCCGTCCGATGGAGCAAAGAGTACCCAAGCATGGTGCACCAAGAATTTTTCAGACTTCATTCCTAAGGAATTATGGAACTATCCTTCGCCAGATGCAAATACTCTCTATTGGAAGCTCACTTTCGAGATCTCAAACTAATGGGTATTGAAACATTCAAAGCTACCATCCAGAAGATATGGGATGAAATCCCCAAAAATCAGGTGCATGCAGCTTGTGATGTCTTTCCAAAGAGACTAAGGGCAATAATTAATGCTAAAGGCGATAGAATCGAAATGTGAATATGAACACATGAACAATAAAATATAAGAAACAGAATAACAGAATCAGAATAGCCGGCGTCGGTGGTGCAGTGGTAAGCGTGACCGTTACTAGCACCCCTAGGGTCTGGGTTCAATCCCAGTCGGCGTCGGTGTTTTTTCTGAGGCGAAAGAATCTTGGTCAAGTCTTCCTTCGGAAGGGAAGTAAAGCCGTTGGTCCCGGCTCATAGTCACGAGTCGTTAGGTAGGGTCCAGGTGGTGGAGTCGTCTCCCTGGCGTCGGTGATTGTCACCATGTGAGGAAATAGGCCGACGGAAAAAAAATAAAAAAACAAAATATATAACAGAATCACATTTAAATTACCTGTCTTTTCTTGATAGATACAGTCTTTGTTTCATGCATCACTTATTTGAGCCTACCCTGTATTTAGGGGCTATTCATAAAGCACGTAGCCTTTTTTTGGGGGAGGGGGGGGGGTTGGTTTGACCAAAGTCCACGCTCCATACTACATATTTAAAAAAAATATTGAGAAATGTCTACGAGGGGAGAGGGGGTCTGAGATTTTCAAAAATGAGTCTACGTGGTTCATGAACAGGCCCTTATATAAAAATGGATTTCTGCCTGTCTGAACGTAATAGGCTCGAAAACTACTGAACCGATCAGCGTGAAATTTTGTATGGAATAATTTTTGAAGCCGAAGAAGGTTCTTATGATAGTAAGAAACCCCTTCATTCTCAGGAAGGGGGGGGGGGGCTCTCATAAATTTCTGCATAACTCGAGAATTAATCAAGCAAATAGAACCAAATTTAACATGTGCTGGTTTTTGGAAGAGAGAAATGTTTCTATTGTGGTTTCCCTGCTCTCTGATAGTAAGAAACCCTTTCCTTCTTAGGAAGAGGGGGTGGGGGGCTTTCATATATCAGTACTTTATTTGTTTATACTTAAAAATTATTTAGAAAAAATATAAAATTTTATTCAAATTGAGCAATAAATATATGTAATATGTGTGAAGAGAAAGACTTACGTCTATTTGTCTGTGCTGATGATGTTCGCTGCGGCTAGAATACTCTTGGAAATATTGCCTGATACTCAACTAAACGTAATCTGAGCACAATGACCAGTATCTGGATCATCCAAAATTCAGTACCAATGACCACTTTTCGTTCCGACAAAACATGCAATCTTCCAATCAGGGTCCTGGTCACTGTTACGGTGTTTGACAAGGTTCCCTGGAACTACATCGTACTCGGTTTTGAATATCAGTGTAAAATCACAGACAGACGTTTAAGCAAGAACAAAATTATTCGATAACTTTTGTGTAAATTTTAAATCGCTAGCGTTAGCAATTGCTGCTTCACTAACGCCCCTTAATTTACTTAGTCGAGGTGCCCACTGATGTAGCGAAGTGGCGGCATCTGCTAGCATGTCAAAATATCACTCCGTCGTTCGTTACTTGTCAGCCGATATTGACACGATGTTTTGATGAGTAATTAGACGCCACATAGCGGCTACAAAACTGACAGATTCGCCTTTCCTAGTTGCTTTTTGTCAATTCCTTTTAAATTGACGGTTGCGAAATTTTACACACGCTGAGATTCAAGTTTGAATGGCTGTGGCTATGGTAAACTGATATTTCGCCATGTCCATGTTTTGTTGGAACGAAACGTGGTCTTCGAAACCAGATTTCGCAACATGCAGAAAGTTTCCAGAGAGACCAACGACTGTCCCAAGTCTGCTAGGGTATGTTATTTCATTTATTTTAGTTTTTAAATAACATGATTTATAATTAAAATTACATTATGGACCACAAAAAATTACCCTATTCGATTCCGAATAACTCTGTGACCAGCGGAATTTTAGCGTCAAAAAATCGGCTGAGCAATTAAAAAAGCATGATTTTCATTATTGAGCGAACTGTGCAGCGGAAAACGCAAATAGAATTCAGTTGACTTCTAACTATTCCACTCGACATACAAATCCATGAATGCAATCCTGAATTCATACTTGATTCGAAATTTTGATTAACGGATGATTCTCCAGAAGGCTATAAGATGATTCACATTATTCAAAATGAATGTTATATTGCGTGGGTAACTTTGATTGAATCATTCATTCTCTAGCTTGATTGATTCATGGCTTCATTGCACAGTGGTCCAGAATGCGAATTTAGCTGAGAAGATACATTTTCAGCCTAAGTTTGTAGTTTTGGAGCAAAATTGTGTTTCAGAAAGTTTTTCAAATAACAAGGCACTTTTTTTTGTATGAATGAAAACTAGGGTGGTCCGAATCTTCAGAGAAATCGAAGATCAAACTTTTTTTATTTGAAGAAAAAAGGCATACATTATTCGGAATAGTTGTAGAATAAAAAACTTCAAACAACTTTGATAGTATAACTTTTTCTGTACCTTTAGATATGACGGAATCAGAGCATTTTTTCCTACGTATCTTAGGGTGTCCCTATAAAAATCAGTTATTTTGCTGTTACTTTTTTTATTTAAGATTTTTCAGCAAAGTCGTCTTCCCATTGATTCTTGAACAATAAAAGTTACAACTTTTGAGGTGCTAAAATTGTCTCTATCGTATGTCATGCATATCATGTCTGAAAACAGGAGATAAGTTTTTTTTTTTAATTGAGTAAAACACATTTGAAAAGGGCGTGATTTTATAAGAAAAACGTTAATTACTCGCTAACGGTAGGAGACATCGACAAGATTTACACGTCAAAACTTGTATCTTTTTAAGTTATAAAAATCATATGACGACAACGTTGCTGGCAAATTTGAAATAAAAAAGTTAGAGCAAGAAACTGTTTTTCCTTTAGGGACACCCTAGATTATCTAAGGAAAACTGCCCCTGAAGATAGTTTTTACTTCCGATATTAATTGTGAGTAATTTAGTTATAAGATTGTTTTGCTGTTTGATCATAGTAGCTCAACCGTTTTCACTCAATTACGCTAGTTAGAACTTGTTGATGAGGTCACAGTGGTCACAGTGGTCCAGAATGCGTATTTAGCTAGAAAATACATTTTCAGCCAAAGTTTGAAGTTGTGGCGCAAAATTGTCTTCTACAAAGTTGTTTTTAATAACAAGGCGCTTATTATGGTGGTGTGAATGAAAACTAGGGTGGTTGTTGTTTTCAGAGAAATCGAAAATATAACTTTTTTATTTGCAGAAATAAAGGTATACATTAGCGGGAAAAATTGTTGAATAAATAATTTCAAGCAACTTTGATGATATATTTTTTTCTGTACCTTTTGATATGACTGAAATAGAGCTTTTTTTTCGGTGACCTGACAGAAAAAAAACCTTTTTCATTTAAAATTTTTCAATCACGTAGTCTTCAGATGATTTTGTTTTAAATTAAAAAGATTAAGGTTTTGACGATGAATCTTGCCGATATCTCCTACTGTTAGTAAGTAATTAACGATTTTCTTATAAAATTACGCCCTTTTCAAATGTGTTTTACTCAATTTAAAAAATAACCTATCTTTTATTGTTCAAAAACCTGTGGAAAGACAACTTTCCTGAAAAAATTGAAAACAAAGTTACAGCAAAGTAACAAATGTTTAAGATGCGAAAAAAAAATGTTCTTATTTCTGTAAATTAAAATGTTAGATGTTCGATTTCTCTGAAGATAAGAATCCCCTAGTTTTCATTCATACCAAGAAAGCGCCTTGTTATTAGAAACAACTTTGTGAAGGACAATTTTGCTCCAAAACTTCAAACTTAGGCTGAAAATGTATCTTTCCAGCTAAATTCGCATTCTGGTCCACTGTGCATTGGTATAAACAATCTGCGGAGATCATTTGAAATATTTCCAGGTGACTGTGATTGATCGAAAAAGAAATGTTGAAACAAAACACGGAATCGGCTGAAACTATGATTGAATTTTTCCATGCTTGCTCGTAAGAACAGGTAGAATGTTTTGTTTTCCCACTAATGCACTCACAGAGAATGCTAGATTTGACATAAATGCATAGGATATTTCAGGATTCGTTTCAGATTGCAAAAAAATAGATTTTTATGCTGGCTCTGATTTGTTATTGAACGAGGGATAGTTTGACACGTCTGCTAAAATTCATAGTTTTTTTTCTACACGGAAAAAAATCCGTTCTCAGAATAAGCGAACAAGCAATCGTGAATCCATCGTGAATTGAATCACGTAATCATGAACTAAATGATGTTTAAAGGGAAAAATCCCGAAAACGTGAACTAGTTCACGGTCCGTTTTCATTTTTTTTTTTCTGTGTATGCATAGTATTTTTTATAGAATCTTCAAACGATCAGTTTTCTTCGAGTTCACTACCAATCGAGTTGAAATTTTGGCAGAAGGTTCAGGACGTGATTTAGAATTTATTATGTGGGTTGGAGCTGAATCGATATTTCGTATCACTCTACTAGCCAGTATTCAAAATGTCACTAAAGCTGGAAGCATGTAATGAATGCAATCCGTCGGAGAGAGCGAGTACGAATATGTTATTTGAGCATAACAGACAAAGAACCGGCTATGAACCACTAGTTCAATCTGTATAATATACTAAAAAAATTCCAATCATTGCAAACACTCCTGCCATTAGAGATGAATAACTTCCCAGTTCATTGACCAAGCTCCACAGCTAATCCCGCATTCATATCCTTCTCCGAGATGATAAAGAACCAGACCAAAACGCAAATGCTCCAGCTAAGGTATATAAATAATAACGAATCCCTTCACAACACATGGAAATATGGCCTGAAAACATGAAACAAACGGCAAAAATTAAAGAATCCTCTGTCAGTAGGAGCTTTGCCTTGTACCCTCAACCCTTTCCCAAATAACCGACCCACCTACTGTACGATGTACGATGACCTAACCAACAACTGTGCAGTCAAGTTCAGTAAAGCGTGCGCAGGCTCGGTCATTTGCGTTCCTGAGCTAACCTCGCTCTGCTCTGCCTCTGATATCTCCCAACCAGGGACGCACCGTAGATACAATCATCATTTAGTTATGAGATGCAAAGCAGTGCGAATTGTTGAAGAAGCATAAAGAATTGGCCATTCATAAATGGTCCAGCAGCAACACCGGCCAGACCGTGATGGCGAGAAGAGAAATATTGCAATAAAAATAAAACTATTTAAAAATACAATTTCCTGTTCATAAACAGATCTGTTCTGTGATTTTTAAATTTCAATTCCTGCAAAGGTCGAATGAGAGGAAGTGCTCAGGACGGAAGGGGGTTCATTCAAGATTTTTCGGAACGAGTTGAAACCTGCTACCATATTCTGGGTAGAGGGCGAACCGAAATTGGATTCGGTACCAAAGTTCACCTGGCTCCACATACTCAGAACTTTAGAGCCCAGCTGTAAAACGGAACAACACGAACAACAGCCACCGAGATGATTGCGACGACGACGACGACGTCCTCGACGTTGGTACGTGTATGGAAAACTTATTAAAATGTGAAGTACGAAATTAATGACTTTTTTATTTTCGGAAATATATAACTTTTCGTTCGTTTTGACTGGAAATGGAATGGATAGTTTATTAAAAACAAGCACGGCCTGCCATTTGCGAATGAAGGGAGAGGACTGAAGGACAGTTTGGAACAAATCCTGCGCGTCGGGTCGTAATCAACAGCACGCACACACACACAGACACACCTCGATCGTGGCACTCGCAACTGCCAGGAACGAACCAGACAGAACCGAGTCGGACCGAGCGGGCAAAGACAATCCGTAGCAATAAAAATGCGAGAAAACTCATTAAAATATAGATTTTTTCGAATGTGTGCCATTCGGCTGCGGTAGAATCGAGCCATTCTTCAATGCAGAATCAATGAACCTGAGTACGGGTGCAGTGCTGGGGGCTTTGGTCTGCGGTGTTAGATGGATCACGGGCAGCGGGAGTGATCGGGGGTGCGCGATTGGTGGGAGAAGGCGCTCGTATACTGGAAGAGTTATAGTTCCTGTATGATTTATGTGCTCGTTGCGAGGGTAGTCGATGTTGAGACCCATCGGTTGACGGGAGGAGACGACCAGAGATGGAATATAAACAATCAAATTTAAATTTACGAGTTCATTTAATTTTTTTTTTTTCGGTGTGGAATATTTCATGGGTTCCAGTGTAATCGTTCAATTAGCTGGTGTGCGTAGGATTTCGAACAAACGCAAAGTGACCATGATATATGGGCCGGGCCTCAGTGCTCGATGGGTTGATGGATGAAGTCATAAGTTTTCAACTGCCTGGACCTTACTGAGCTCTCAACGGGCAGTTTCAATCGGTAGAGGCTGTTGTACTGGAATGGTGTTGAACATGTTTTTGCTATTTTGCAAATGCCATCAATCCTAGATTTGGACAATGACTTAAACGGGAATAGATCAACACGCTTTTAAGAGGGTTTGTTAACTAAAATGTATAGTTTTTTTTAACTTTGAAGGACAAATAAACATTTTCCGTATAAGTGAAGGACAGAGTAAAGAACTCAAATATTATTGAAGTTTAAGTCCGGAGAAGAAAAGGAGCCTATGAGTTATCAATACATATTTTGTAACTAACTCATACAAATTGTTATTGGAATAGATTTGCAACTATCTATTAATATTTCATCTTTCATAAGAACGTACTCAAAATGTCATTTTGAGCTGTCTATCCGTTTTTTTGTTTACAAGCCATTTGAAATTGACGTGTCAGTGCATTTTTTAACAATGGAAAAATCCGAATATCGTGCGGTGATTAAATTCTTCGTTTTGACAGGTTTATCGGCTACTGGGATACGTGCAAAGATGGTGAAAGCATTAAAAGAGTCTTTTCCTTCATTTCCAATCCTTAACCGATGAGTTCTGGAGTTGAGGCATGGTCGTACAAGCGTTGAAGACGATCCATGTTCAGGCCGTTCAAACAGTGCATCAGCACCGGAAATTATAGCAAAAATACAGCTTATGGTTTTACAAGATCTTTGATCGACTGTGGATGTGGTAGCTCCATAGGCATCTCACTTGGAACAACATGTCATATTGTGGCTGCAACTTTGGGTTTTAAAAAACTGTGTGCATAATGGGTGCCACATTTGCTAACAATGCAACAAAAACACGATCGAATGTGACTTTCTGAGCAACATGTGGACCAATTTCGGAAGGATAAAAAGGATTTTCTGCGTTAACTCATCACTGCGGATGCGACTCTACCATCATGATCCTGAATCAAAACAAGAGGCTAAAGAGTGGTGTGATCGAGGCACTTTCTCTCCGAAGCAAGTTCGTGCCCAGAAATCGAACAAGAAGGTGTTGGCGTCAGTTTTTTGGGAAGCAAAAGGAATTTTAATGATAGATTATCTCCAAACTGCTAAGACAATCAATTCTGATTATTATTGTGATCTTTCGGACCAGTTCGATAAAAAAAATCTGAAAAAGGCCCGGTTTGCAGAAAAAAAAAAAACATTTTTCATCATGACAATGCACGTGCTTGAACAGCTCAAAAATCCTTCGTTGTAAGCGTTTTCCATCAAACGAAGAGGTTATAGCCATTGTAGAGGAGTATTTTGCAGGCTTTCCAGAAAGCCACTTTCGGGATGGGACAACAACATTAGAAGATCGTTGGACCAAGTGTATTGATCTTATGAGAGACTATGAGAGCAATAAAAATGATTCCTCAAAAAAAGGTATTTTCATTTCCACCTTAAAATTTTTTTGACTAACCTAGTATGGTCTACAGCTAAGAAACCGTCTCAAGCAACACAGCTTGTTTTAAACTAGTTGAAAATACTGAAGGGCTGGCCCAACAGTCATCTGTGTCAGATAACCGCTTGTTCAAATAAATTTGGAGAAATCATTCAGCTATCTAAAAGAAAATGCTGAACAACTTCTCCAAATGTGTAGTATGAACAAACAGTTCTACAACATTGATGTTTGTTGGGGGATGCTTCGAAAAGAACTGTACCGGATAACAATCTACCTTTGCGTATGAAGAAATTTGGCGGCTGCTTTCGTAAAAGCATTATTTGTGGTATTTTAACTTACAATGTTGGGAAAAACATATGCAACTTTTTTCTTAAATTACTTACACAGAAAAAAATTATTAATTTTAACAAGCGTGTCAAATTTCCCCTCGTATAATTCCAAGCCAAAGGAGACGTAAATAACAAAATTGTTTGCAATCTCTCATGCGCCATTCAACAATGTTTGCAGTCTTTCATACAATATGCTAGATTCAGGCGTTATCTGACTAAAATTTGAATGAAATATCCCATTATTTTCAGCCAAATCTAGTATTTCTTCTATGTGCATTAGATAACGCAGAAAATTCACTGTTTCTTTTTATCTGTGTAGAAGGATACCTAAACTTTTCAAAATTCCATTACATAAAGAAATGAAGTAACATGCTACAATTGATGGTTCGGGAGTCTAGCATAATTTTCCATGGTAGCTGGAATAACGACTGTTACAGAAAGTATTAGCACACCTTATTTTAACGGTCACTTTGATTATAATGAAATATTTCAACATGTTTTGGCTGCGTCTTTTTGTTTGCACATTTCTGAATGACATAGCATCAAAAAAGTGCTCAGTTTTGTGTTACCTATCAAAATACGTGATCTTACTCCGGAGCAACGAAAAAGTATCGTGCACAAATGGTGCACTGTGAGCGGACTTACCTTGAAAAAATTGGCCAAAGAAGAGGGTGTAAGCGTCGGAGCTGTACGATCTGCGATTCGAAAATATAGAGAACAGTGTACGTTTGAAGATGCGCTGAAGAGTGGTCGGAAATACGGTCCTGTAGGTCCGGATATCGATAAAAAGATCAGGGATGCCTACAAGCTAAAACCATCGACTTCCGTTCGGGATGTTGTAAAAAACTAGGGACCTCGTCGAGTAACGTCATGCGTGCCGAAAAAAGACTTGGGCTAAAAACATACCGGAAGCATAGAAAAACCCAAAAGAAACCCAAAACAGACCACGGGCCCGCAAACTCTACGATTCGTTATTGTGTAGAAATTCTGGGTGTATAATAATGGACGATGAAACATCCCGGACCATAATTCTATACTGTAAGCAAAGACAAAGACGTCCCCAAAACGGAGAAGGCTATTTTTACCGAAAAATTTGGTAAGAAGGTTATGGTTTGGCAGGCAATAAAAGGTGATACGGTCAAAATTTGGTCAAGGGAAAACGCGTGTAAATCGGTGAAATCGTTTATTTAAAAAATCAAATTAAATTTCTTTTTCAAGTTCAATTAGTATAAAATTCAGGAAAAATATTCAGTTAGGCTTCCGCTTTTCCAAATCCGAATTGCCGGGCCTTACGCTTGACCCCTGCCATCAGATTTTGTACAGCCACCTTGTCCACCTTCTTCGCCGCAGAAAGCCAGTTTGCCTTGAACAGCTGCTCGTCCTTAGCAGTTTTTTTGGTCTTCTTTAGGTTCCGCTTGACAATAGCCCAGTATTTCTCAATTGGGCGGAGCTCTGGCGTGTTGGGAGGGTTCTTGTCCTGGGAACCACCTGCACGTTGTTGGCGGCGTACCACTCCATGGCCTTTTTACCGTAATGGCCAGATGCCAATCCGGCCAAAACAGTACGGAACAACCGTGTTTCTTCAGGAAAGGCAGCAGACGTTTATTCAAACACTCTTTCACGTAAATTTCTTGGTTGACAGTCCCGGAAGCTATGAAAATGCTGCTTTTCAAGCCACAGGTACAGATGGCTTGCCAAACCAGATATTTCTTTGCGAACTTTGACAGTTTCGTGTGCTTGAAAATATCTGCTACCTTTCCCTTCCTTTGCCGTATAAAACTCCTGTCCCGGAAGCTGCTTGTAGTCGGCTTTGACGTAGGTTTCGTCGTCCATTACCACGCAGTCAAACTTCGTCAGCATCGTCGTGTACAGCCTTCGGGATCGCGCTTGGCCGTCGTATTTTGTTTATCATCGCGATTTGGAGTCACTACCGTCTTGTAAGTCGATAGTCCGGCTCGTTTTTTGCCTCGATGCACGGTTGTAGACGATACACCCAGCTTATTTGCGGCATCTCGAGAGATAGGTTAGGGTTTCGCTTGAAACTACCGGCAACTCTCTTTGTCGTCTCAGCGGCTTCCGGTTTTCGATTTCCCCGATCCAGACTTCCTGGCTGTCGACAAACGTTCCCCAAACACTTTAATTACATTTGTAACGGTTGATTTGGCAACTTTTAGCGATTTTGCCAACTTTGCGTGCGAGTAGCTCGGATTTTCGCGATGCGCGAGCAACATTTTGATACGCTGCTCTTCTTGCTTGGACGGCATTTTGACAACTGAAGAGTGAATTCCAAAATCAAAATAGGAGCAACATTTTACACACACACACCTTCAAAATGAGGGGTGTTCAGGTTGTTTAAATGCAAAATTGAAAGAAATACGTCAAGTTGATATTGACCAAATTTTGACCGTATCGCCCTTTATGCGAGTGTGGTAAAACATCTAGTCCGTACATCACAACAGAGACGATGAACACTCAGAATTACGTTGAGGATTGTCTCCATAAGCGATTATTGCCGATTATCAGGCAGCACGAAGGTCAAGTAGTGTTTTGGCTCCATGTTAAATCGCAAAGGACACTTTAGAATGGTACAAAAGTCAAAATGTATGTTTCGTGCTGGAAGACATGAATCCGCCGAACTGCCCGGAGGCACGGCCAATAGGGACTGTTTGGGCTTTAGCCAAAGCAAAGCTTCGAAAATTCATAAAACCAGCGGACGACATCAAAAAATTTAAAAAGATTTGCCAAAAGTGGTCAAAATGGTGGGAAGTACCACTGTGTAGAAGCTAATGGGTCATGTTAGAGGAAAAGTTAGGGGTCTTGGCTATGATTAAATATTTTGATTATACGAGAGTAAAATATCAAATAAAACACAAATACAAATATGATTTGCCAAATAAAATTATTAAAAATAAAAAACACATGATTTTTTTGTTATTTTGAAAGTGTGGTTATACTTTCTGGAACAGTCTATAATCTAGTGTTCACAGACTGCACGCCGCTAGTTTTTTGCTGACAATTTCCATTTTTCTTAGGCCAAAACATTTGCCACTTTCTGATTTCTTAGTGACCTCGTAGAAAAGTTTCACCTTATGGTAAAACTCTTGTTTACCATACATTTCATTTACAACATACTTTTACAACTGAAAAAAAAATTATCTCTATATTTGTGACATCAAGTGCTAAATTGGCTCAAGGTAGTTTTGGAATGGAACTTCAAAAGAAAATAATCGAAGATTACGTAGGCCGAATGCCACAACACTTGAGACCAATACAACATACTCAGATGAACATATTCCTGTCTATTTCGTTCCTGATACTCCAAACGTTTGACGACGATAGACCAGCCGATTTCTTTACTGCTCGTCGTACCTCCGGGATGTATGCCTGCAAGCTCTATAGAAGCCTCCAATCCTCTCATCACAGTCGCGCCATTGAAGCTAGCGACCAACAGTCACCCCGGTCCTGTGTATGAGTATGGAGAAGGAGGTCTTCCAAGTCGTCCACGCAGGCAAGTATAACTGCGATCCATTCCGGTAACGTCTGTCGCTTCTAGTGATCAACCCACGTGTGCACCTGGCGTCTCATCCAACTTTGAGTCGCCTTCATCTGGAAATTTCGTCTCTGACATGTCTGGAGGTTGCTCGACTGATGTTATTGTGCTCAATGACGTGGTACCTGTGTCTGCTTTGCGGATAGTCCAAAATGTATTACAGCAGGCTGTCTCGGACTGGACAATCGGGCATTATTTTCCCAGTGTCCTATACAGAAGTCTTTGATATGCAATCACGTGTCAACGTTTTAGAAGCAGCCGCAACCAAGCAGTCGGAGATGCCAGCTATCAATAAGTAGACCAATCCACCGCATGCAGGGAATCACGGCGTTGCACTATGGTACGAATGGCCAAATTTCACGACAAAAATCGATATCTCGAAAACCATTAACTTTGGACACATGATGTCTTCGAAAGATTTCATCTAAAAAATAAGTCTATCGTTTGGCTTACGTGGTGAATTAAGTGGTCATGTTATGCTAATAAAATTGTTCGTTTACTTAAATAAATGCAACTAGACATATGTAAATACATTAACACGAGCAAACATACATAAAACTCGCAGTATCTTCATCAATTACGCTTTACGCAGTACCACTACAGGTGGCGCACATAGTCGATTTCCTTACGTTTGACGTTAGCACAGTACAGCCATCTGTTCAGCTTTATCACCCTTCATAATGTGCTCAACAGATGGCGCAGGTGTGTTAGTGACGATGATTTGTAGTGCAAAACGTTCAATGCAAACGTTATGTCTGTTTGTCTGTGATGGGTTAATATAAAAATATAAACATTATCATAAAGAATTAATCATAGTCATGAGTCATTATGTAGGGTCCAGGTGGTGGAGTCGTCTCCCCGGTGTCGGTGATTGTGATGTGATGTGTGTAATACCTGATGTGAACAGATGACAGTAGTGTGTTAACGTCAAACGAAGATTAAAATATGTTAACACAGACAAACATATATAAAACTTGCAGTTTCTTCATCAATTACCCATTAAACGGTCAATTCAAATGTTTCTTAGTTGGTAATATCGCCACAGGTAGTACGTATAGCCGATTTTCGTTTGACGTTAACAAGTTGTTCAGCTTTATCATCCACCACAGTGTGCTCAACAGATGGCGCAGGTGTGTTAGTGACCATGATTTGTAGTGAAAAATGTTCGATGTGTTATGTCTGTTTGTCTGTGATATGAATGTTAATAAACTAACGGAGATGGATTAATATAAAAATATAAACACTTTCATAAAAAACTCGAGTTGTTACGGTCTTTGGTGATAATTTTTGATGCTGCTGATCGAAAGTTATTTTTTTCCCTAAAGGGGACAAAAGGGAACAAACAATTTTGCATAGATCTTGTAGATGGAAGTTTGTACTTTCAGTTCACGTACTCTGTGTTTGCAAATATTTGCAAATAAAGGAATAAGATATCTTGCAAAAACGTATATTTTTTTACACTTCAACCCCTACAACTTTTCTAATACAATAACTAGCAACTATCTTGTATCTTCAAAGTGTGCGTCATTTAATACATTAAAAGTCATCTCTGCAAAGATTTCATATTAAAGTTGAAATAAAAAAGTTACAGTAACAAAAACTGTTTTTTTTAAATCCCACCCTAAGGAAAGTTAGAAAAACTGTTATAAAACGATATGTAGATGAGAAAGAATTAAAAATTTTTCAGCAAAGTTTCATTAAATTAAAATACCTACAATTCTGTTGAAGAAAAAAATCCTCCAAATCATAAGAATAAAAAGTTGAAATTTTTATTATGAGCATAAAAGGACCACCCTACTCATAACCCAAACCAAAAGATAGATCTTATTTTAAATATCAAAGTTTTCGAAGACATTATCTGTCTAAAGCTAATAGTTTCCGAGTTATCGATTTTTGTCGCGAAATTTGTCCATTTGGACCATAGTCCCATGTGAGGAAATAGGCCCATGGAAAATAAAAACAAAATAAAAAATAAAGAACTCACGTTGTTACGCTCTTTAATAATAATTCTTGATGCAACAGATCGAAAATTATGGAGAAAAAATGCAAAACTACCAATTTTAAAATCAATTCTTATCTAGAAGGAGACCAAAGAGGACAAACGATTTTGCATAGATCTTGTAGATGTTTGTACCTTCTTTTCACGTATTTCGTATTTGCAAACATTTGCAAATAAGGGAAAAATATAATTTGGAAATATGTACTTCTTTTGCACTGTGACCTCTACAACTTTTTTTTTATACAAAAGCAACTAGCAACTATCATGTATGTTCAAAATGTGCGTCATATTATGCCCTTAAAGTTATCCTTACAAAGTTTCCAAATTCAAATTGAAAGAAAAATACAGTTAGAAAATTTTTTTTTTAGTTTCCATCCCAAGGAAATTTGAAAAACTGTTATAAAATGATATTTATATAAGACAAAAGCTAAGTTTAACATAAAATTAAATTATCTACAAATCAAAGGAAGCAAAAAATCCTCTAAATCATAAGAATAAAAAGATAGAATTTCTATTATTAATATGATAGGACCACCCTTGTCACCACTAACTCTAAAAGATAGATCTCATTTTTAGGATTAAATCTTCCCAAGACAGCATGTATTTAAAATGAATGGTTTTCGAGTTATCGATTTTTGTCGCTCAATTTAGCCATTCGTACCATACTGTGCTGTACAGTTAGGGTTCTACAAATGTCCAGCATGTTCCAATCAACATCCCTTGTACCAGTGCAGAAAATTTTCGAACATGACAGTTGAAGAAAAAGAGCAAGTAAAGAGCATTTAGTGGCGTCGAGGCCATAAAGAAAAGGACTGTTCGTCGGAGAATAGCAGTTTTAAGAAGGTTCTAAAGTGGTCGAAATTTTTTTATCTAGAACATTTTCAAAATCTTTGTGGTCTTATAAAGCATTTATTAGTGGACTAAACAGTTTTGATTCTAGTTTGATCAATAAAGCCGAGAGGGACTAACACTAAAATCACTACTTGGGTACTGTAGAACTTAAGTTCTGATGGACAGTTCGGATGTCCTAGAACATCGCAAAGCTATCAAAAAATAACTGTTGACCTTCTAAAACGTTCAATCAATATGTTTGAATGCATATCGCAACCATATATAACCCTAAAACCTAATGTTACAAACTGTCGATTTGAAATTATTTACTCAAGTACATTTTGGATCACCTAGAATATCTGAGAGGGATACAAAAATGTTTACTGAATATCAACGAAAATTTAATAATACGTATGCATATGTCCCATATTCTGAATCAACACCTCACACTTTTAATAAGGCATTAATTTTTCCTTTCTCAGCTTCTTCATATTCAGGATGTCAATTAGGCCTTAAACTCAAGTGTTTTTTTTATCTTTCCCAGATGTAAGAATTGATGTAGAATGAATTTACCGCAGACAGTGAACACTTTTATTCAGTGATTTTATTCAAGCATTTTCCCTTTTGGGGTCATTGAGACCTCTATTGGCCTGAAGGGGTTAAGTACCATAAAAAGTCGTTAAAATTATTTTCCGTGTTGACAAAAATTCTATTAAACTGGACTTTTGACTGCTGTTTTGTTGGTGTGTCCAGCAAATATAATTTACATTATTATTGATGTTACTAAATCCTGCCCACGTTAAATTTCGGTTGCCAAAATAATAGCAGCAAAACAAAATTACACATAATTCCACAAAACCGATTGTTCATTTTACAATAATAGAGTAATATTTACATAAAAAATAGGTTGGTTAAGACGTTAGTCCGTCTTTCTGTAAAATTCTCGAACTTTCTGTGGTTCACCTGCCATCAGGTTCCGTACGGTATCCTCAGATACGCCTGTCGTGACGATTCTTCAACTTCCCTTGAAATCATCGGTACCATTTGCTTCTTCTTAATCAAAGAGTTTCCACTTAACTAGAGCCCAGTACTTCTCTATTGGGCGAAGTTCGGGACAGTTTGGTGGGTTGGCTGTTTTTGGTACGTATTTGATCTCTTGTACCTCATACCATTCCAAGACGGATTTTGCATAGTGACAAGAGGCCAAATCAGGCCAAAGTAGAGCTGTAGAGTCGTGGCTTTTGATAAACGGTAGAAATCAATTTTGTAGACACGCTTTCTCGTACACATCCTTATTGATAGTGCCGGTAGAGACGAAACTTTTAGATTTTCGACCACAATTATTTATGGCCTGCCAAATCAAATACTTCTTCGGGAATTTGAACATCTTCTTTAAGTGGAAATGCTTTTCATTGGCTTTTCTTTGCATTGAGGTAAGAAAAATCAGACCCGGAAGCTGTTTTAAATCTTCGAGTATGTATGTTTCGTCGTTCATTATGATTCAAGGAAATGTTTGCAAAAAATTGGTGTTAAGCTCCTAAGCACGACTTCTTGCAGTGAAAATGTCCTTGTCATCAAGGATGGGCAACTTTTTCACTTTGTTTGACAGTTTGTCAGTATTTGCCTCTGCTTCAGTTTTGGTACGTATGATCTTGACTTCCTCACTTAACGAGCCACATTTCACACAAAAAGGTTGGGATTATTCTCATTAATGACTACCACCTTCTTGTCCATTTGTCGAAAACAATCTTTTCGGTTTGTTCCACTTCTAACCTTCCGATCCACAGTCAAGCACTGGTCAAATGATTTGCAAACACAAAACACGGTACTTTTCGGTAGTTTTAGTACCTTGGCAAGATCGCGAACCAATAAATTCGGATTTTGCTGCCGTTCGTACAAAATGCATTTGCACACTTCCACTTCGATGCCACTTTACTGAATGTAACAATAATGTAAACATGTTGTACCACGAAACAAATTGTGAAGTTTTAGCTGTCATATAAATGAAACGTTTCAGCGATCCGTGAAATAATTGAAAGAGTCTACACTGAACGAAAAGTGTCCGAAATTTAATGTGGTAAAGAGCTGCCAATTTTGGTGCAACAATGTCACTTTTTTTCAATGCATGTCGAAATAAATAAACAAATCTCGAGTACTTTTTCAAATGGACGTAAGTAAAATTTGGAGGCAAATAAGAAAATCAGCATTGAACTATTGTGAGTTTATTTTTATTCCTATTTGAAAACCGGACATGTTTATCCCAATTAAATACCACTGAATGACACATTGGTCAAAGATATTACATCAATGTGCTTAAAAATTACACCAGGAGTGAAAATTCATGTTTCATTTAGAAAAATGTTGCTTACAACGGTCTGCAATAGAAAAAGATAATTCGTCATTTTGATAAGTCAGTATGATATATGGCATGTTACTTGCGTCAAAATGATACGTCAGTCTGCGAATGACATTGTTGATACGTCGAAATGGTACGTCAAGTTGTCATATTTCACACAAATACGTCGAACTTATCAAAATCACGTATTATTTTTTTCTGAAACAAAACGTTGTAAAAATATCTCTTCTAAAAAAAATTATGTTTCACTAAAAATAATCAAAATTTGTAACTTTGTAGTATAGGGACTTTTACAAACGTGTCGTTAAAGGGCATTCAAACGGTTTAATAACAAGTTACATTTCAACAAAAGTGGCGTATCTAAATTATTCCCAAAAAATGCAAAAGTGATTTTACACCGTTTTGTAAAAAGTTAATAAAAACATTCAGAAATAATCCATAAAAAAGTTCAATAAATATGGGCATACATACATGATTTTTTATTAACATGCCATGAACAACGCGTTTGTTTACATTTTGTTACTTACGTCCTATTGAAAAAGTACTCGAAAAATAAACATTCGTCCCATTTTATTGACATGCTGATAGTTAATTAGGGAATGGATTTTAACATAAATTATGGCACGCAAGAAAGTTATGAACTTTATAAGATGTTGGATAGTGAAGGACGATGATGGTCAATTAAAATACGAAGTAGGAATAAAGGTATCCGTCAAAGGGAATGTTGAAAGATGTATGTTTTTTATTTGATTCTAGCTCAAAAATATATTGGTCAAATCGTTCAATACAAAACTGTAATCCATTGAAACAAAAGGCGGTTTTGTCTGAAATTTAATTTGGTTCTAAAACGTTCCAAGAACCACGCTTCCTTTTCTGCAGGTCTAGAAGTGACGATTAACACATAAAGTATTGAATAAGATGTGGGAAAAATGCATGTGTGCGTATAAAAACAATGAATTACATAAAAAGCTCATGATAATATAGGAGAACAGAAAAAAACCTGACTTGCTTTTTGACCAAACAATTAAACGTAATCATTAACAATCAGCTCTTCATATCTCATATTTGGAAAAATTCACGATTTGTCTTCATGGAACTCATTGAAAACCAATCAAGTGAATAAATTTCATCAATAAATTCTCCTGGCGGTCAACGCTGCCAAATTGGTGCAAATGATGAAGACAACTTCTGTTTGAATATCGATAATAACACCCCTCGAACAAATCATAACAAAAAAATCAACCGAATCACAGCGGTTCGACATAAATAATAATAAAAAATGCCCATCGAAAAGGGAATAACGTTAACCTCCGCTGAGGAATGCAAAAATGCAGGACACCACACTGGCAGGAATTTGAAGAATTATAATTCAAGGCTTGAACCGTCCTACCCATATTTTCGCTCGTTTTTTACCACCACACGGGATGCTCGCTCCTTCGAAAAGAATAAAAACCTGTCTCACAAGCTGTAATTTTCAACTAACATATTAGTTTGGCTACTGAAGTTACACTTCTTATGCTGCTTCTGCCTTCTGAAGGCTCCGTCGACATGCTGAGGATCATAATTGCGCCCCACTGATAACGAACCGTCTGTACGTTGCTGGTACACCACTGCGTTTGAACCGCGGCGACTCGGACCGGGCGATCATCGTCAGCCGGTCATAATCCTTGCCCCTGTGTGTGTGGTTCGTACGAGGGGGGAATCCGCGAGCACGAGCCCTACGCGCTCTCGAAGGTTGTTCAGGTTGTATGATTATGCTATCAACATCCAACTACAGAAGCTGCAAGGTAGTCTCGCACTCAGTCCCGTCTCCGACCCAGTCGTAAATGAAGAACGTATTATTGACTTCTGGTGAGCTCAAGATCGCGCTGCACGTTCGGGTTAAAAAGCGTAATTTACCCCGCTGTGGTCAGTTAAAGTAATGCACTGACTGCAGACTGACTCTTCTGGGCAGATACGATAATTGCGGGAAATTAATCTAAATAAGGCAGTTATTTTCGTGTGCGCGCGGATCGATTATCGGATTTTACTGCGTGTGCTGTGCGCCTTTTGGAAGGATTTGAGCTGCAATTGAGCTCACACACACAAGCACGTGAGGCGGGCTCGATAATGGATATTTGAAGCAACACGTCATAATTTTTGGCGGGATGCTTTGTAGCCACGATCGCTCAGTTCGCTAATTCGCTAGTGACTTAGTTTCCGAGCGTTTGAATAATACATCTTGACACTATGTGCAGCGAGCTTTCTGGATAGTCGGAGTGAATCGCAGGGCAATGCCCCAGGGGCAGCGCTCACCTCGCAAACAAACCAGCATAAATCCGCACATCAACTCCAATCAATCATCCTAGGGTTTGTGGTTTTGGAGTGCGCGGTGCAAAAACCGTACCAAATACGTGTAGATCAAGCGTGCCCCGCGTTTTCGAGCCATTTGGTTGTGAAGTGAACGATCTGAAAATTAGTTTTGTATTATTTGTTAAGCCATAATTATGTCATTAGGAAGTTGAACTAGTAGAATACCACCAGACACGGGCGGCGCTGAAAAAAAAATCGGCACGGATTGTGGTTTCTCCTAACAGTTCCATTGTTGGCTGATGGAAGAGCCCGACGAGCGAAGAAATGTGGCATTAAAATGATATTAGCGTTGGACTGGCTGGATAGAACTTGGCTAGGGAGAAACCGCTTATGGACTGGATCTTACCCGATCCATTATTAGTTACAAAGACCCAACTTCTAGTAGTTGAAGGAATACGTTCACATCAAATCCATTGTGTGCGAGCTTGGGTGATTGTTGACTGTTGAATGAAGTTAGTTCAGAAAGCCTCCGAACTCCTTCAAGTTAATGAAGCTCTCGTGTTGTAGTCGCACACAAAACTCAACGAGAGCCAATTTAAGGTTGAAAGGTGCGCGCACGGGTCTGTTGTCTTGTGTGGTTTCATGCTGCTGGCTGCCTGGCCATCCACAGATCAGGTTCTCCCGAGAAGGAACATACGGGTGGTGAGCATACATGATGGATGCTCTGGCGGGGTATTAACTGAATGAACTGTACGGAACGAGTGGGGGAAGGAGTTTTCCAACCCCGCTGTGATTAAGGTTGGCGTCATGCTGAAAAAGTGCGTGATGACAGCGTCGCCTCGGTCGACGGAGAGGTGCGCCCACTACGGAAACTCTCCTGAATGAAGTCATGCACGAGGATGAGTGCATGTTTGTAATGTCACTTCATTTCTGTGGAACGTTGTTATTGTTATGTTGTTTGAGTTTGAAGATTGCGGATTGTCGAATATATTGGATTGAAAAACGTCAAGCTTAAATGTCTTTGAGATATCAATTAGCGGCTAAGTAGTATACCACAGATGATCAACTCAGTGGACGCAGTGGTTTGCATTCAAGAATTTGAATTGAAAATGTGATCCTTAAAAGATTTTTTATCTGTGCACATACATAAACAATTATTAATAAACTAGCTGAACCCGGTGCCTGCGCTGCTACGCTTGCAACTAAATGAAGGAAAATTTAATGTAACTGGCACTTTTATGTTTTTTTTCGGAATGAGTTTTTTTTTCTTGAATAATCAGGGGTTCAAACTTCTATCAAAATATGCTTCTTACCCGAGAAATACACGTTTTGTGTTTAAGTATCCTGGTTAATTCTCATTTTTGGTAGAAATTTGTGTTTCATTTGTATGGGAGCCATCCCCTCCAGAGGGGGTGGTTTCTTAAACCTCCATACAATGATTGCTTTCAAAACTCCCCACATGCCAAATTTGGTTCCATTTGCTTGATTAGTTCTCGAACCATCACACGGGGCCCTTCGCATTTAAAAAATTTTTGAGTTTCATTTGCTTGAACCCAAAAAGGGGAGGGGTCTTGAACCACCTTAGAAACATTTCTTGCCTTCAAAAACCTCCACATGCCAATTTTGATTCCATTAACTTAATAAGTTCTCGAGTTATTCAGAAATTTGTGTTTCATCTGTATATGAGTCCTCCTTTCAGAGAAGGGAGGGGCTCGAGTCAACTTAGAAATATTTCTTACCTTCGAAAACCTCCACATGCTAAATTTGGCTCGATTAACCTGATAAGTTCTCGAGTTATTCAGAAATGTGTGTTTCATTTGTATGGAAACCCCCTCCCGCCCCTTCCAGATGGCGGAGGAGTCTCAAACTTCCATAGAAACATTTATCTCCTCCAAAAACCTCCACATGCAAAATTGGGTTCCATATGCTTGATTAGTTTTCGAGTTATGCACAAATTTGTGTTTCATTTGTATGAAAGCCGCCCTCTTACAGAGAGCGGAGATGTCTCGATTTACCTTAGAAACATTTCTTGCCTTCAAAAACCTCTACCTGCCAAATTTGGCTCAATTTACTTGATTAGCTCTCGAGTTATGTAGAAGCTTTTGTTTCATTTGTATGGGAGCACCGCCCCCCAACCAAACAGAGAGAGAGGCGGGGTCTCGAACTATCGTAGAAACATTTATTGCCTTTAAAATCCCCGCATGCCAAATTTGGTTCCATTTGCTTTATTAGATCTAGAGTTATGAAGAAATTACAGTTTCATTTGTATGACAGGAGAGGGGAGGGGTCTTAAACCACCATAAAAACATTTTTCTCCTCCATATTAGTTTTTGAGATATGCAGAAACTTCTGTTTCATTTGTACGAGAGCCTCCCTTTCTAGAGAGGGGAGGGGTCTCTGACTACCATAAAAACATTGCTTGCCTCCAAAAACTTCCGCATGCTAAATTTGGGTTCCTTTGCTTGATCAGTTCTCGAGTTATGCAGAAATTTGTGCTTCACTTGTATGGGAGCCCCCGTTTCCAGAGAAGGGAGGGGTTTCAAACCATCATAAAAACCTTTTGGTGTTCAAGACGAATTCAACAAAGCAAAAATCTTTCCAAATGGTCCTTCCGCTCGCGAGTTAAATCGTGACAAAGGAAACCCCAACTCATTTTTATTTATATAGATAGTTAACGATGACAAAGACTGTATTCGATGAAATTTGGACACACGCAATTGTTCGTAACTTTTTAGCGTGTGGGTAAAAATTATTGAAATTTTAACTAAATGTATTTCATTGTGTTGTGTCAATTATGTAATGAGTTTCGTGAAAATCGGTCGAGTGATTTCAGTGATGGCTTCGAATAGTGCGCCAACAAATTTTGGGCACTCACTTCGAAAGCCCAAACGCTTCTCATCGATGGATCACAAAACAGCTCGGAATCGCACATTCAACCGTATCTCATGTGATCAAAACGTTCAAGGACCGTAAGACAACCAAGCGGAAAAATGGTTGTGGCAAAAAACGTGGCACATCAAGAAGGCCAGGATGGTATGGAACCAATTTAAGCATTATCCCAACATTTCGAACAGGGATGTTGCGAAAAAGGTGAAAGTTTCAGTTTGTTTTGTGCAGAAAACAATGAAACGTTCTGGATTACATGTGTACAAGGTCCAGAAGGCACCGAACCGGAGCGATAAACAGAACTCGGTGGCCAAAACTCGTGCAAGAAAACTGTACAGGGAGTGGCTCACAAAACCGTTCTGCATTGTAATGGACGATGAGACCTACACTAAAGCCGACAACAAACAAATGCCAGGACAGGAACACTACGTCGCCACCTCTAAGTTGGCCGTTCCGGAGAGTGTACGGAAGAAGAAACTGTCGAAATTCGCCAAAAAATTTCTTGTCTGGCAACCGATCTGCGGATGTGGCAAAATGAGTCAGCCCTTCATCACCTCTGGGACCGTCAACGGACAAATCTACAAGGACGAATGCCTCCAAAAACGACTTCTGCCCTTCTTGAGATCTCACGTTGGCCCGACACTGTTTTGGCCGGATTTGGCATCTTGCCACTACGCCCGGCCTGTTTTAGACTGGTACAAAGATAATAATGTAGTTTTTGTACCAAAAGACGTCAACCCTCCAAACTCTCCGGAACTTCGTCCAATTGAAAAAATTTGGGCAATCATTAAGGTAAAGCTCGTTAAAACTTTAAAACTGATAGAAAATCAACTTGAACTAAATTTTGGCGAACCAGGAGGCTGAAAGCCACTTAAATAAAGATAAAAAAAAAAAACTTGAACTAAAGAAAGTGTGGTTAAAAGTAAGTAAGCAAGTCGGTCCTATCATTGCCCAAAATTTGATGAAAGGGGTCAAGGCAAAGGTGCGGGCTAGGCTGATGCAAATTTCAAAATTTTTGCTCCCCTAAGTTTAATCGACGCCAATTCGGGTCTTGATAGTCCCCATAAAATTTGAACACATTTGGTTTTAATTTGGCTTTGAACACGCTATTCAAAGTTTGTATGGGAATTAGTATGGAGAAACTCAAACTTACATTTCCAGATCCTTAACATCTTGATATTATGTCCTTAAACCAAATCTAATTTAGATTCATATAGTGTCAGTTGCCAACCATCAAAATGCCGAAGATACCTGACATGTAAATTTTATACAAAAATAGTTATTCAACAAATAAAATAATAAGAAATAAAAACATGTAATATACATATAAAATATATAAATATAAAATATATAAAATATGTAATATAATATATATAAAATAATATATAAAATATATATAAATAAAATAAATAAAATACATAAAATATATAAAATAATAAGATAACAAAAATAAGAACAAAACATCATACCTAAAGTTTGTATTTTATGTTTTATTGAATAACTATTTTTGTATAAAATTTACATGTCAGGTATCTTCGGCATTTTGATAGTGGACAACTTACACCATATGAATCTACATTAGATTTGGTTTAAGGATATAATATTAAGATGTTAGTGATCTGGAAATGTAAGTTTGAGATTCTTCATACTAATTCCCATACAAACTTTGAATAGCGTGTGCAAAGCCAAATTAAAACCAAATGTGTTCAAATTTTTTGGGGACTATCAGGACCCAAATTGGCGTCAATTAAGCTTAGGGGAGCAAAAATTTTAAAATTTGCATCAGCCTAGTGCGGCCATTTGGGTTGGGAGAAAAGGTTCAATAAACCAATGATGTCAAAACTTAACCATTTAGTATAACTTTATTTCCAGAAAGTTTGAATAGAATCGGGCTCAAGGAAAATTTTTGGTGACCTATTTTGTGTGTCCAAATTTCATCGAATACAGTCTTTATATGCCTTTTCCCATATAAACTCCGAAGAACTAGAAGCCAGTATTTCATCGTATTTCAGAAGATTTCGTATTCTATTAGATTTAAAATAAATGCTAAAAGCACACCGAAACATGTCAGATGTTATTAACTAGTTGAGGCTGAAAAGTTAAATAGTTAATCATTATCATGTTCAGTGACAATGTTCTCGATGTTCAATGAATTTTATTTTATTTCAAAAAGAAACAAACAAACGAATACTTGATATCAATCCTAATTCAGTATTATGATTCTTACATTTCATACGTGAGGAGCCTACGGCTGTTCAATGTATAGCGCTCCACTTATTTGCGTTTGTTATGAAGTTTTTTGTTTTTTGTCAGCTGCTAAGCAGAAAGCATTTAAATAATGTTAGCGTCTACTTATCGACAGGCCGGTGGCTCATGGACAACTGAATCCTACCTTCTCAAAATTATAAAGATTATAGAAGCAAGGAATTATAGAAGATTTTAATTGTGTATCATATAGCTGAATAAATGACTAAATTTATGAGCAAATAGATGTCAGCATGACCATGAGCATGATTGACCACCCGAGGTTGCTACTCCGTTATTGCCAGATCCGCTGTTATTACACAAAGAACCAACAGATGATGCTTGGGACTAGCACACATCCTCAATGTGTAAAAACTGGTGATCTCAAACTAAGGCAATACCGGCGCCGGACTCGCCCGAATGCAGGTCAAGCAGGGAATGGGTAGGAATATGTTGACGTGATACTCGCTTTATTGGAAGCCGAGAACACCTCTGAACTTCCACGAGAAATCACTGGGATGTTGGATAAAATGGTTGGGTTTGCAGCGGAATCCGTTTTGGTAAACGGTGTGCTGAATTCAACTGACATCGGCAGCGAATAAGGTATTTAACTATGTTTCCGATTTATTCTCTGTACAGAGATGCACATTAAAGCTATTCAATTTTTGGCACCGATTTAAACCAACAGTAAGGATGCTGTTGCGGCCACTCACAAGTGAGGTTGGTTAATTTCAGCAGAATTTGAGAACCGATTTAAATCAACAGTAGAGATGTTGTTGGGGCCACTCACAATGGAGAATGGTTTATTTCGGCAAAATACAAAAGTATGTTAAAACACCGAGCTTGAGGATCGATTTAAACCAACAGTAGGGATGCTGTAATTTATGAGCAAATAGATCTGAATCCATAAATAGAGATTGTACTCGAGAAAAAAGCAACAAACAAAAACGATCACCAAAAATTCATTTTAAGTTCGAAACTCTCAGTGAGTTCAATCATTGGCCTCACCTACGCAAAATTTCCGCACCTTGGAATTAATGCCTCCCATCAAATCCTGCGCAACACTTGCGCCATCCTGCTTACGCACTTTCATCCACTCTTTTTCAAATCTTAGTTGTTTTTAAAGACCTCCCCCGTTTTCCGAAGCTTGTTCTTCGAAGCCAGCTCAATAACCGGATTTTTTTGCTTTGAAGCCATCTCAATAACCACTTGACAGATTGTGACGAAATTTTGCACGTGTTAGCATTATACTGTAAAGTAGTTTTTGCACACTGTAAAATAGTTAGACACCATAGAAAGTATTGCATTTTTTTCGAGTACGATCTTTAGGATGCTCTACAAGCCCTGCCCTTTGGTTCCGAAAGGGATATGGGTGCGGCGGATTTCATGTGTAAATATGCTGTCACATAAACGTTCAAAAGTGCCTGAACCAAATGAACAGCTTGTAATGGTCACTTGAAGATGCGAAGATGGATCATTCCCTGATATTCCCAAATGTAACACGAAGTCAAATGTTTCTTATCTTCTATAACTAAACGTGAGGAAGGTTGAGGCAATTCAAGATCAACAAAAGGATAGTATTACGTAAAAGAGAAGAAACAAAAGTATTTTAAGTCGAGTTATTGGTAAACGACACTGAAGAAGTCTGCACATTGAAGAAACATAAGAAAGCGGAAATCCGGAACCAAGAACGAGAAGAAGCTCAGCAACGGAAAAATGAGAAGGACAAACTTCGTAAGCAAAAACAGGAAGAAATTGAACAGCGTAAGAAGAAAATAGAGAAGCAACAGCAAGACAAGCTAACGGAAGTTAATCAGCAGAAACAGCAGAAGAAGGAGTTACTTGAGGCGTTGAAACTCAAGTACCAGAATTAACTTGATGAATGTGAAGTTCATGTTCTGCATTGTTTTTTTTCTGTTTTGTTTATTTTCTTTTACCACTTGCAGCCAGAGGCTAGTAAGCCTTTCTAAGGCATTGGATTTATATTCAAATGTATATGTAAAGCACAGTTATTGAATAATACAACATCAATCGTTCTTCAATTTTCCATAATCCTGCTTAATTTTTGTACTTTTATTTTCAAAGGCAGGTAGATCTTTCTATGAAAGCTTTAGAACGGATCAAGTGTAGTACTGTAAAAGGACTATCCATAAACCACGTGGACAGTACAGAGGGAGGGGGTATGGAAAATGTTCATCCCTTCCCCCTCGTTTTTTTTCCATGCACATATTGTTTTAATTTTTATGTAGCGTTTAAACCTTGACCAAGTCATGCTTCTCAGCCTCCTTCCCTACTTAATTTTTCGTGATTTATGAACGGCCCCTTATTTGAATTAAACTTAAATATATTAGTTTTTACAAGATTTTACTGCAAGATATTAAATTTTTTCTTAATACCTCCACTATATGTACATGATGTCACCATTATAGGAACCACTATAAGTGCGTTGATGAAATAAGTAAAAAACAGTATTTTTCCAATTTTTTTCCTCTAATAAAAATAGGTTAGTTTTCGAAACATTGTGATTAAACATCAATATTGTGTCCAAATTTGTCTTGATAATCACCTAAAACTTTAAGCAGGATGACTTAATACGCCAATAGTGGCGACACTTATAGTGGACACTTACACTAGCGATAAAATTTACTTTACAATCACCAAATCCAAATTTAAGCAGAACTTCAATGCTATACGCTAAAGAAGAACACGCCATATGAAAATTGTGAACCAGGCGCTGCTTAGTCTAATGTTAGGTATTTTATAACCTCGATTACTTATAACTAGAATTAGGAACAAAATCTAACAAACGGTCTACCTATGATTGACGAAAATAAATAAATAAATAAATATATAAAAAATCTTCATATTCCATTGTTAATAAATTTTTTGAACAACGCTTAGGCTAAAAATCACTTTTAAAAAATGCCAGAGGAAACATGCTCCTATATAAATTTTATTTCGTCATGTTTCATCCTACTCAACACCAAAAGATTGCTGCATGAGTGAGTTGGTTTGTTATGTTTGTATTTATTACTAAACGCAAGCCAACAGTATTGAGAAATGTCCCGATTCTGTTCTTTCGAAAATAGTATGGTACCAAATTGGATCAATAAATTTCCTATCTTCCCATAGAAAGTGTACCGATGTTCAGCCAACCACAATTCCAGTGCAAGCAACCAAATTAGATAAGAATCAAAGAAGTCAAACTATGAATGAAACCAAGACATGACAGAACTATTCGAGATGATCTGACTTCTATACCATAATTAAAGAGTTGAGATACCCGGTAAAAAACCTCGCCTGTAGCAGCAAAAACTGAAACCACCCTTCTCGCCTAGCCACTGAGTGCCAGTGAGAACGGATTTAATGTTTTTATAAATGCCGACGGTGTTGATCTGTGTAATTTGTAGTAGACACATAGATCCTGGAAAGACAAAGTTCCTCGAGAATTAATCTGAACGCCTTCATCATCGAGCGGGGTACTAGAACTGTGTAGCCTTTTTCTCGCTTTATTTTGGTTCATATCAAGAGGTAAAAACGTTCAAGATTGATTATTAGTTTGTGGGAATGATTGACAACAGGAAATGAGCTTTATCATGACCGCGTGCGCGAGAGAGGGAAAGAGAGGCTACAATCAGCAGCAGCAGCAGCAGCACCAGCAACGGCGGCCTACTATGAGCTTATGAAGTTATTAACCTTCGTTGCCCTTCCACCCACCGAACCAAGTTGGACAGACAACTGCCCCCGACCGACGGACCAGGAGTCCCAAAAGTTTTTACATAAACCCGTCGTCCGGCCGAAGATGGATGTAGACGTAGGTGTACATAAACACAAGCGGAATGGGGGCACCTTCGAGGGCACTCAGGCGGAAATTTCAATTTCAATTCCTTATACCTGACACCCGAAGAACGGGCCAACAGGTTCCATTCGTCTTGGTCGATTATATCACCTGGGCACAGACAAATTGGCCGATATTAATCAAGCTGTGGTTTATGGGTGATGTATTCATTACGAGTTGGACGAGTTTGACAAAGTTGAGCCCCAGAGAAGAGAAGAGAAGTGAAGAGGAGAGAAAGAAGCCAATCACTCGCCACCAGCATGGACAGGGGACGTGAAAGTCATGTCACACTTCGGAAAGGAAGTGCAAGCGCAGAAAAAGCATCGTCATCGGCCAAGGTAAATCGCCGGGCGAAGCATCATGGATCATTAAACGTGCGCGGTCATATGTGGTGCTCTGTGGTGGAGAGGCCAAATCCGGCGTAACAAGCTGTAGTAATTAGATGGTTTTACTTGTAATGACCACTTTGTGTGTTTTAGCACAGGGGTTATTAGTATTTAAATGATATGCAAAGAAGCAGCGGAACATTTTCTTGAATCGATTGAGGGGATCGATTTATGATGGGAAAGGGCTTCAGCGGTTGGGGACTGAGATTCATGCGAATGGTTAAGCTCTTGGGGTCATTACATACGCGTACATCCTGCGCGGGCAGGGAAGATTGCAATCTCAAAGGGCGGAATTATCTTGTTTTGAGATTTGCTCGCGAAGTCGCGGGAAGAGAGGTAACCGTACATGAGAAACGTAAAAGGGATTCCGAAGCGAATGCTAAGGATTGAAATTTCAAAGCATTTTTCGGTCAATTATGTAAATGTGTCAATAACCCAATGTATTTACTTTACATGCCAATAGTACAGTGACATCTGAATTTGAAGAAGTAGACAGTTTTCGATAGGAGCAGGAACAAATTCTAAGAAAATTAAAATCCAAACGTTTGTTAATGCACGACATTTCCGCAAACTTAATATTGATTGCTCAAAAGTAAACCTGACTGTTCTCAGTCAGTAGCTACGGTTCGCCACAAGTTTCGTTCAAATGCCTGGTTATGGGTACATTAACCAACTCTGTTCCTGCTTCAGAGCTTTTTAAAATTTTGTGATTCTAAATGTTTTCAAATTGTCTTCAATGTTTTAAAACTAGGATAACGATTCTGACGAAGGCGAAATTTATAATGTTTTTTAAGAAACAAAATGGCCAAAATTGTGCTTTATAACTCTTGGTCGTGTTCCGAGATGATGTAGTGTGTAGCTTATGCACTCCTTTCTCTTTCGGATCTGCACTTCTAGCTCTCGCAATCGCAATTGATTGAGTGGAATCTTGAAAGTTACTCAGAAGAAAAAATATTACTTGTTGAGCTCGCACAATGCATAGAGACTTTTTGAGCGATTGAGGATACTCCGGAATATTTTCGCAACCGACTAGACCTTGCGTCTTAGATGCTGTGTCACTCGCAATGAATAAGTATTCTTGTCTTCAGCTGACGTCACGGGACCATAAGTCCAACAATTGCTGCACATCCAGAAACTCGTATTTAATGACATCTTTGGAGAATGGTTCTAACAAATTGTCTAGTAGGTATCTGGAGAAATTTCTATGATCATGCTCATTGGCATGTTCTGTTTCATACTCGCTGCTTTCATCCTGTTTATTTGCCTCAAATCTTTCTGCTGAAATGAGTTTACTTTTCTTTCTCGGTGTCCTCCTTGAGCTGCTGAGGAATGAATCAGAACTGAAGAGAAGCCTATTCAGCACATATCTAATGCATTGAACAGTGATGTGCTTCTTAAATGAATTCTGAATCTCTCGTTTCCTTTGCTTCGCAATCTATTTTCCTTCCGAATCTCTGACTTGAAGCTCTGAAGCTTGCACAGAAAAAAATAATTAATTTTAACAAGCGTGTAAAATATCCCCTCGTTTAAATCCGAGCTAAAGGAGGCGTAAACAACGAAATTGTTTGCAACTTTTCATGTGCCATACAACAATATTGGCAATCTTTCATACAACAGGCTGGATTCAGGCGTTACCTGGTTTAAAATGTACGTGAAATATACCATTATATTCTGGAAAATCTAGCATTCCCTTTATGTGCATTAGATAACGCAGAAAATTCAATGTTTCTTTTTATCTGTGTGTAAGAAACATGGAACAAAGATTTAAAAAGTCTTATGTTATATTAATAAAGGGTGTTTCGATCAAAATTTGGTCGACTTAAACTTGACGCATTTTCTTTCATTGTGCATTGAAATTTTTTGCACTTTGAAGGTGTGTGCATGTAGCACTATGCCTCTATTTTGATTTTGAGGCCAGGAAAGCTGGATCGAGGGGAAATCGAAAGCCGGAGGCCACAGTGACGACAAAAAGAGTTGCCCGCTATTTCGAGCGGAACCCCAACTTCTCCGTTCGAGATGTCGCAAAGAAGCTGGGAACGGCGCCTTCAACCTTGGATAGAGCTAAAAAACAAGCTGGACTGTCGACTCAAAAGAAAGTGGTGACTCCATATCGCGACGATAAACAAAACACGTCGGCCAAAGCACGATCGCAAAAGTTGTACACGACGATGCTGACGAAGTTTGATTGCGTGGAACAGGACGATCAAACTTACGTCGGGGCAGACTTTAAACAGCTTTTTGGACAGGAATTTTATACGGCAACCGGACGAGGAAAGGTGGCAGATATTTTCAAGCAAATTCAATTGTCAAAGTTCGCGAAGCAATATGTCTTGAAGAGCAACGTTTACATTGCGACCGGAACAGTCAACCAGAAAATTTATCTGAGCGAGTACCTACAAAAACGTCTACCAGATTGGCCGGATTTGGCATCTTGCCATTACGGAAAAAAGGCCCTTGGAGTGGTATGCTGCCAACAATATTCAAGTGGTTCCAAAGGACAAAAACCCTCTCAACACGCCAGAGCTCAACCCAATTGAACAATATTGGACCATCGTCAAGCGGAACCTTAAGAAGACTCAAAAAGCTGTTGTAAGCGAGAAACAGGCCCACTAGACAAGGCAACAAAGAGACTTTACAGAATATTATGGCAGGTGTTAAACGAAAGATTCGCATTCGGTGAAAAGGAAGCTTAGCTGAATATTTCACCTGTATTCTGTATTAACTTAACTTGAAAATAACAGAATTTGACTTATTAATAAAAACATTGATCAACTCACACACATTATTGTTTGACCAAATTTTGATCGGAACACCCTTGAATAGTTAGAATTTCAAAGATTTTCAATTAGATGGCTAACATTCATTCAAAGTGTTGGAACGCTTCTCTGTTTTGTGGCTGAATTACGATTCTTTTTCATCCCCCATTTCCGGAAACCAAACGTGCTTTTATTATTACAGATGCACTGTTTGTCTTGACCTCTATGGATTCAAGATTATCAGTTTGCTTCTCAATATGGGATGTTCCCTCCCATTCGTTATGCCTGTGCCTTTCTTAACAAAACGTTTCCTTATTGGGTGACAATACCTTGGTGATGATGGAACCGGGTTTGGGAAATCAATCTCGTCTGGTTATCAGTCGAACGGGCACTAATAAACCCTAGAAAATATCTGAATCATTGTTGCATTCATCTAAAATTTCTGTTTATATTGGGTCTGTTGAAACCCATAACACTTGCATTACAGTTGTATACTTCATGTTCTGATAACCTGGCAGTTGCTCCAAAACGTATTAAGTTCCTCGAAAAACCGATGCCGATCTGATCTTCACTAATTCATTTACTATTTCCAATCGCTCGTTGACTCATTTTAGCGGCAAAAGTTAACTCATCAAACGAAATAGTGTTCCTGAGTTCTAAGGCTTTCTTACTCTTTGACCTTTCGCTTGAAATTCCAAAATTTTTAGTTCTTAGTGCTTGATCGATTACTTCCAAAAAGCAAACCGGATTTCACAATTCCACTATGCCATGTAAAAATATTCTTCCGATACCAAAGCAGCAATCCATTTTTGTTTGAGTTCTGATTTAAAATAGCTGAACTCACGTTTTAATATCTTGTTCCCAGTAAAAGGCCATTGTTAAATTTCTACTTATTTGTTCTCAACTTACGAAAATTTGTCAAACAGCCACTATTTCTTTCAAACTTTTAAACTTTCCTTCACACTAGTAAAAGTATGCACTTTTCAATCTGAAAGTATGCCTTCTAGTAATGACTATTGGGTGTAGAAATACATCAATCAAGTGCAATGTTGTGACAAGGATGTGTTGCTCCTTTACACACAAAACAAGCCAAGGATACCATGCATTCTATATCTTGGATTTATGGTTATTTTTGGTTTGTTTAATAAATTTTAACTAATAAATCACAATTGGTTGCTTGGTAGAACGGATAATTATACTGATATCTAAATTGCATGTATGTATATTGAACATTATTTTTGTGATAAACAAACATACATAATGTTCAATAAGTTCAGTCCCGGATAATCAACGGAGGCTAACCTGGATGTGGGAGAACTGCGCAGTTATTGGACACTGTTGAGTTTCTTCCAAGAACCCACAAATATCCGAAAGGCAGCCTTGTTAAAGCGAGTCACCCCGCTAAAGGGTGTTCCTATCAAAATTTGGTCAAACACCAATATGTGTGAGTCGATCAATGGTTAATAAGTCAAATTCTTCTTCTTTTTCAAGTTCAGTTAATACAGAATACAGGACAAATATTCAGTTAAGCTTCCTTATTACGGAATGCCAACTGTCGGTTCTTTCGTTTAACACCTGCCGTAAGATTTTTGGCCTGATCTCCTTTGTTCACTTTATTCTGCCGCAGAACGCCGGGTTTGCCTTGAAACTGTTTCTCGCTCACAACAGCTTTTTGAGTATTCATATGGTTCCGTTTGACGATGGCCCAATATTGCTCTGGCGTATTGGGGAGTTCTTGTCCTTGGGCACCACTTGAACGTTGTTGGCAGCATACCATGGCCTTTTTCCGTAATGGCAAGATGCCAATCCAAAGCCAAAATAGAACGGAACAATTGTGTCGCTCCAGGAAAGGCAGTAGAAGTTTTTGTAGGGACCTCGCTCTGTATTAAGTTTCCTGATTGACGGTTCCGGTCGCAATGTAAAACGTTGCTCTTCAAAACCACTGAGTACAGATGGCCTGCCGCACTAGATATATCTACGCGAATCCTGGACAGTTTAATGTGCTTAAAAACATGTGTGACGCTAACCCCAGATCCGGTTTTGCCGTATAAGAATTTCTGTCCAGGAAGCTACACCTAAGATGGCAACACCATCATAGGGTTAGGAATCTTAGACCAACCACCTAGTTTTTCCGGAGTTAATTTGTTACAGAAACCAATAATGAAAGACTACGGACTGATTTTACGGCATCAAATTTCAGCATGAAACAAAAGCCATGAATTGGAACACGGAATGTTTCAACGTTAGCTCAGCAAGGAAAGCTGCACAATCGCCAACGAGGCACGACACATGGCAGAATCCTAGGGCTTAGTGAATCTGCTGGCCAAACTTGGAGAACACAAACTACCGTAGGGACAGGTATTATTATATTCCGGTATTCGAGGTGACAACGCTCTCCGACACCGTGGAGTTGGTTTCCTACTGAGCGCACAGGCCCAGGCTGCGCTCATCAAGTGGGAACCAATTAATGAGAGAATAATCATGGCCAGATTTAGGACACGGGTTCGGAACCTTACGATAATCCAATGTTATGCGCCAACCGATACTGCCGAGCTACAGGACAAGGAGAACTTTTACAGTCAACTTAATGCCGTCGTGGATAAAGTTCCGAAGGGTGATATCAAGATCTACACTGGCGACTTCAATGCGAAGATCGGCTCCGACAACACGGACTATGAGCGTGTTATGGGACGTCATGGTCTCGGAGAAATGAGCGACAACGGTGAGCTGTTTGCAGAATTTTGTGGCAACAACGACATGGTGATCGGGGGCTCGCTCTTTCCCCATCGACCAGTGCACAAAGTCACGTGGGTTTCCCGTGATGGACATACAGAAAATCAAATCGACCACATCTGCATCAGCCGAAAATGGAGACGGAGCCTTCTTGATGTCCGAAATAAACGCAGTGCCGATATCGCATCTGACCACCACCTTCTAATCGGCGAGATCCACCTGCGCATTGAGAAGAGGAGAGGCTCGGACGGCGATTCAACACACGCCGACTAGAAGATCCAGCTGTGAAAAGTTCGTTCGTTGAAGAACTTCAGACTCGAGCAGCAGATGTTCCGGAAGGTGGCAACGTGGAAGAACAATGGACGGCCATCAAGAATGCCTTTATCGAGACAAGTGTAAGTAAGCTGAGTGAGCTGCGCACACAGCGAAAAGAGTGGATTACAGATGAAACCTGGAGGAAGATTGAGGAGCGTAGAGAAGCTAAAGCGTGCGATAGAGCGTGCAAAGACCCAGAGAGGCAAGTACGAGTCCCGTCAACGGTACTCGGCTTTAGAGAAGGAAGTAAAACGCTGCTGCCGACGGGCAACGCGTGGTGAACTCCCTGGCCGACGAAGGGGAGAAAGCCGCAAACACTGGCGACACCCGCCTCTTCTACGATATCTCACGACACCTGAGTAGAGCAAGGATGAATCCAAAGATTCCTGTGAAGGATGCGACTGGGCAGTTACTTATCGACCCCACTGATCAGTTGAAACGTTGTTTGAGCACTTCGAATCAACCTATCAAGTTACGAAGTCCAACCAACCATCAACATCTCGGCATGATCGGCCACAGATGCGGCGCTTCACTCGCGTCAACTCCGAGACCATATCATTGCAGGAGATCAAAGCAACTATCCGAAGCATTAAATCCAATAGAGTAGAGATGCTCTAAGCTGGCGCCATGCTATTCGCACAAATGTTGCATCAATTATTCTGTAATATCTGGGACACCGTGACATTTTTGGCCGACTGGATGCAGGGCATCTTAGTAAAGAAGAAGGGGGATATAACTGTGTACGACAATTGGCGTGGCATCATGTTACGGTGTATTGTTCTCAAAGTCCTGTGCAAAGTTATTCTAAACCGGATTCAGGAGAAGATCAACGCAACGCTCCGGTGGCAGCAGGCGGGATTCCGTGCCGGATGATCTTGTGTGAAAAATATTGTCACGCTCCGAATCATTCTGAAGCAGGTCAATGAATTCCAAGAGTCCCTCTATTTGGTATTCATTGACTAGCGAAAAAGCTTTCGACAGACTCAACCACGAAAATTTGTGGGCAGCGCAGCCTGCACATGCAAATGAGTCCCTGCATAACGGAACCGTATCCGACCTCATACGGTAAGCGCCAGTGTGAGACGAGGATGCTATTATCACCGCTACTGGGAGATCATGCATGATCACGGATGTATTATTCCCAAGCCACACACAAGTTATATAACAGTTTAGAAATACTTGTATACGACAAGGATTCGGTTATATAGAAGCTTACTCAACATTGAATCATGAAGATGTGTCACTCGGGTTATCACCGGTAACGAGATCATGGGAGATGCTATTGACCGTGTACCAAACCGTGGGCTGCCTTGGGCAGCCTATCACTATGGAGCACCTCAACGATTTTGATTTGGCTGATGACGTTGCTTTGTTAGCGCAACGGCGCTCTGATATGCAGAGCAAGCACAACGACCTCGCCGAAAGCTCCTCTGCGGCAGGTCTCACCGTTAACGTCAACAAGACTAAATTGTTGGATGCCAACACGGACAATCCTTCCAATTTTACGGCAGTAGGGCAAGCAGTGAAGAAATATCTTGGCAGCAAATAGCGTCCGACGGCGAAGTAAAAACGACATAGGCGCACGAATCGAAGCTAGACTACTTGTGCGAGTTTATGGCCAGATAAAAGAACACTGAATTTCTGCGATCAATGCACATAAAGGGAATGCTAATGGCAGGCAAATGATATTTCATGTAAGTTGCCAGATAACGCCTGAATCGAGCCTGTTGTACGAAAGATTGCTACGATGACGTTGTTACGCTCCTTTGTTGAATTACACGAGGGGAAATTTTACGCGCTTGTTAAAATTAATTATTTTATTCTGTGAGGTCAAACCAGATAAGTCGACGCATCAAATCCGAATTTTCAACTTAAACGTAAAAACCTGTGCTGTTATAAGCCGACGGCGAAACGTGGTGCGTATTAACGGAGAATACTAAAAAGCTGCAGGTCTTCATCAACCGATGCCTACGGTATGTAATTCGTGTCGGGTGGCCTCACAATTGGATCTCGAATGCTGAGCTCCATCGTCGATGCCTACAGAAACCGATATTAGTGGAAATTCGAGAACGAATGTGGAGGTGGCTTGGCCACACATTTCGAACGAGCGGAAACGAAATCTGTAAACAAGCGCTGGATTGGAACCCAGCAGGACATCGCAGCAGAGGCAGACTCAGGGCTAAAGGCGTCGGAGCCTCAATAAAGAATTAGAGGAAGTCGATCGAAAACTAACCTGGGCCCAGGTCATGGTTTCAGCAAGCAACCGCCCAGGATGGAAGTCTTTCACGTTGGCCCTATGCAACCCCTACTGTTTACTTATTGTATCTATACAACCTTACACGCAAAAAAAAGCCGCAGTAGACTCTACCATTTCGAGGGTTAAATTAAGCGCAATCACCAACAATTTTCAGCTGACTATAAATGCGTTTGATTTTACCATGCTCTGACTAGATCAGCCATGGTGCGGTTGATATTAATATGAGGTCTGTCAAATATACCACAAATGCTTAGAAGGCTTCCACTCATAAACACAGTAAAATTTTAACTAAAATTTCCGTTGGTAGTTTTAAAGATAGGCATAGTCGGGTAAAATGGTAGTTTTTACTACAAGATTTTTTTCTGTGTAGGGATCGACAGGAGACATAAGTAAGTAAAGTAATAAGTTCGAATACAAATTTTCATCATTGTGTATGTGCCATGTATGTATATGTAAATTTGTATATACAGTCACCGCCAGAAAAAAGTGCCAACCTACCCCAGTTTCTCCTTTTTGTGCAGCAAACTTTAAAATAAGCGAAAGATTCTATGTTTTGTTGTTTTGATGGCATATTTATTATGTTATTTTCTTATCTGGTACATAAAAAAAAACACTTGTCCTGCAAATTCATGTTTTTCTTCAAAACAAAACAAACTATAGTAGAAATTATGCATGTCAAAATAAAGTGCCCACTTCTTATTTTCTTAAAAAAAAAAACAAATTGTAGATCCAGTCTGTTGAGTGATTAGTAGTTGAAGTGTCCTCCCCTGGCCTTCAACAGTTTTTGCAAACGTTACTACGGAAAAAACGGAATACTCTCCACCAGATTCTTCAGGTGTTGTGGGTCAAGATATTCCCAGGCGTTCTCAAGAGCTTGAAAATAGTTATGTTTGTTGGTAACTCCTGTCTTATCAACTCGTGAATCCAAGATGGCCCACCGATTCTCTATTGGGTTCAGATCTGAACTCTGTGGGGGCCATTCCATAGGTTTAATACGGCAGGAACGGAAGAATGCCTTTGACTTCCTCGCGGTATGTTTTGGGTCATTATCTTGCTGGAACACAAATTTGTTTTCCAGCTCAGTTTTAACCAACAAAACCTCAAAATTCTCACGCAATATGTCGATGTAGGAATCTGCTGTCATAATACCATTTTTACCAAAGCACCAACACCCACCCAAGAAAAACACCCCCAAACCATCACGTTCCCTCCACCATGCTTAACTGTGCCCTGGATATGTCGATCATGAAGCGCCTCTCCAGGTCTACACCATACACGAGCTTCTTTTTTTGCTGTTGAACAACTCGAATTTGGACTCATCAATCACAAAACAGTCTTCAAATATTCTTAAGGTTTATCAGCATGTTCCCGAGCAAATTTGAGTAGTTTCGCTTTGTTGACTTTGCTAATAAAATGCAACTTCTTACAAAACCTGCTCTTCATACCGTGTTCAGCGATTCTTCTGCGTAGAGTACTGTCCGAGATCGGTTGTTGAATCACTTCCTTGATCTCCCTGAGGATGACCTTCGGTTTTTCTTAATTTCTCAAATAATTCTCGCATCTGTTCGGGAATCTATTCTACGTTTCCTTCCCCTTCCTGGGCGATCAGCTACTGAACCAGAGGTTTTGTACTTTGCGAAAAGTTTGGTAACCGCTGCTTTGCTGTATCCATACTTTTCACCAATCTGCGATGCGATTCACCTTTCTCGATGTCATGAATAACACATTTCTTCACATTTGGTTATTTAGATAACTCGCATTGAATCTTTCTGCCTGACAAGTGAAATCCGTAAGAGGATCAACAAACACTTGGAAACGTCAAAAAAATTGAATACGTGGGGCGTTTGGATGTAAAAATTACTTACACATAATTGGGCACTTTAATATGACACACCAAATTAACACCACGTTTGGTTCAAAAAATAATTTTGCAAAAATGTGTATTATCCGTTGCAAAAATACGCATGCATCTTTATAATAATAATATTATCAGGCTTAACACATGTGAATACGATATAATGAGTTTTTCAAAAACTTCAGTGATGAACCGTGTTCATGAGAAAAGTGGGCACTTTATTTTGGCGGTGCCTGTATAACAGCAACCATGCCTTCATGATCTTGGGTGCAGCTCCACTTATTAGCAAGACCAAATTCTTTTCACTCAGGGTCGTCGGCCGTCCAGAACCGGGCATTCTTTCGATGCTCTGATTGTTGTCTAATAGTGCCAAGATATTATAGATGCCGAAACGGGCGTATTCGGCGTCCACAAAGTGCCGCATGATGTCCGTTTGCGACGCGGTGGGGTGCCGTTCTTTGATCGCGCAAACTTCTGAACGGAGTTCACTGTTTTTGCCATCACGGTTCACTGGATTAGTCTTACGTTCATCAAGTGTAGTTCAGTGTTTATTTTTAAAAACTTCGTAACTCCATGTGAGTTCTTAATTGCCGCCCGAGCTTCACTGTTTTTGCCACTGTTTTTGCCACTGTTTTTGCCATCACGGTTAGAGTTCGACTGATAGAACTGTCAAATTTTGTCTGCTGATTTATGGGTTACTAGGATTGATGCTGCATAGGTAGTTTTGTCAATGTGGGTGAAGGTAATACCCATGAAAAATCGTCAGTTTTTGTCCAATTTTTGTAAATGCAAATGTTACTGGAGTAGAATTTAGGTAGTTTTGTATTGGTATTGGTGTCAGCTTTCATATATAAGCTTCATATATAAGCTAACGGATGTACGTGGTGTTGTCACTCTGTTGTTTTATTTAGTTCCTTAGGGTAGGCTATGTGAAAGCATCAACATTTTAGCTGTAATCTTTCCTAAGACGGGTCCATCCAATTTTATGGATCAGGTAGGCTAGGGAATAGTCGTTGAACTGCAAGATCCAAATTATCTTTCGTGATTTCAAATTCACGATAGTACACTAAGAGTTTCGGGAAATGATAACCTTCCGGTTTATTTGGAATCTCATGTTACCTCATTATGAGGATTCGCAGTCTAGATCATTCCGTCCGTGACTTCTCAACAATTTGGAAGTGTACGCGTATGTTCGTGGTCATTTTTGCTAGTAATGTAGGTAACTGAAAGCGATATCAAGCGTTTAAATTAATTAAGTTTTAGTTCCAGAGCTAAATATTATCGTGAATCGTCGCTATCGATGGCCTATGGGCGGGTTAAACGTACTAGCCTTTGATGCTCCGATGAATGGAGATGTATAATGGCGTTTCTCACGCCGGTTGCGATTACTCGGCCTAACCGAACGGTTGACAAGCCGGCGTGTGGACGCTTTCCACGTGGAGAAGCCCCGACTCTCCTCTGACAGATGTGGTGACGTATAATACCCTTTATGCAAGTTCTCTAAAACATCATTGAAAAGAGCTTCGAAAATCCTTCGAGATCCCCTATTATTCTGGAAAAGGGCATGGAACCTTCCCACATCTGAGCCAATTAACATGTTAACACGCCACCTCAGTCAGTGCACTCCGACAATCAAACATCTTCTTTATTGAACAACAGTGATGATGCACGGCCATTAAATGATAAACATTACTCATACTGGTTCTACTTAACGAACGTAAACACCAATTTAAAGCGAGCGTTCGAAATGTTCATTCAGCAGGTTCTCCGACTTCTGCTCTTTGTCATGAGCCCACTCGCAGCAAGGTTTAGTGTAAACCAGAAATAACTCCGATTCCGGTCGACCTGGCAGTGCATTAACACTTGCTCAAACCATTTCCCGAACGGTTGCGTGAACTTCGATCCCTTCTCATGTAGGTGTGCGAGGAAAAGTGGTCCAAAACTTTAACTTGATTACATAAAACCCACACCCGCCTGTCTCCGCATTCGGTTCAGGTGCGTTTACTTTCTTTGCACTGCCCTTCTGCCTTGCCACCGATCGCTGTTTCATTGCAAAACCTGTCCGTCCAAGCCGAGGCGGAAATTCAACCGGAATCACCAGATTCCGAGAAATGCGAATATTGTCGTTACCAGCAGCAGAAGCAGAAAAATAATGACCGTTGCCGATTTTTCTCAATGAACTCCGGATGAAGCATACCTATAGGTAGTCAGTTAGTCAGCCAGTCAGCCCGCTTCGGTGGTGTGTGCTCGAAAAATTGAATTAAAGTAAGAAAAGAAGGCAAAAAAGACATTCACTTACGTGACAGCATAAATCCGGATCCCCATTATTGCGTGCATGATCGGCGAGGGGAAGCGACGGGCACGCGGGTACGACACACATGTGAAAATGAAAAGTGCTCAACTTGTACGTGATATTTATGTGCCTGAAATCTCCCTGGGCGTCTTCTTCGTCATCGTCGACGTCATCATCATCATCATCGTCATCGTCATCGTCATCGCCAGAGTCACCACTCGTGAGCAATCGCGATATATCGCTCCGAAGAAGTGGCATCCATATGTAAAATGGCTGTTGTTGGAGTTTCAAGAAGGGTGGATGCGGTGGGAGGCAATTCAAGGGGAACGCTCGTGTCTCCATGACAACGGCATGGGGACGGCAGTGACGTGATATGCTGCTGCTGGCTTCAAACGGGGTATAATATTACAATTAAATGCTTTTGTTCCGCACTGCCAACGCAGAAAATGGTTGACTGTGTTTTATTTCTGTGGATTCGACTTGGAGACGCTTCTTCGTGTGTTTAAATATTCGATCACTCACACATTCGTCTTGCGGCATCAGTAGTTTAATAAAATTATCGCATTAGAGCAAGACATTCTCCATCACGAAAGATGTGGTTGCGAATCGAAAATTCCCACGTTTGAAATTCCCTTCGGAAAATTCCCACGGCGTCGCTCTTCACGAATCAATCAATGGCTCACTCTAATCAACAAAAAGCCTTCCTGAATCCTGCTGTCGATTAGACTTCATGTCTAGCTATGGTTTTTCTTTCGTAATTCCCCAACTAGTTCGTAGCTTTTAATACGTGATTTGGGAAATTAGCATATTTAAGTTTTTCGTACCGAAAGAGATACAGGCACATTCCGTTTCAAGGGCTATGCGCTGCTGCTGCTGCTGCTGCTGTTGCTGCTGCTAATCATAAACGCTCATCATCATCATCATCATCATCGTCGTCTTCGGCAAGAAACCGGTTCAGTTCGAATGATGTTTCGCACTGAACGCGAGCATGCAAATTTTGGACGCGGTATTTGTTCGGTATTTTTCCCGGGTCCTTTTTCAGAAGCAGAAATGCTATGGATCGCCTTCAGTAGCTTACATGTCCTTGTTCGTTGATCTCTTTTATGATGCGTCTGGATCTTTCGTAGATTCTGATAATATTTGCATCCATTTATTGTTTTAATAGAATGTTAAACATGAAAATAAAGAATATCGCGAGAGATGTAATCCTTGCTGCTCGTTAATACACAGAAGAAAATAATTAATTTTGATTAGCACGTAAAATTCCCCCTTGTTTAATTCCAAGCAAACGGAGGCGTAAACAACGAAATTGTTTGCAATCTTTTATGCGGCATTCAACAATGTTTGCAATTTTTCATACAACAAACTAGATATAGGCGTTATCTGGCTCTCAATTTCCATAAAATTTCCCATTATTTTCTGCCAAATCTAGCATTTCTTTTAAGTGCATTAGATATCGCAGAAAATTTAATGTTTCTGTTTATATGTGTACGCTGAGACTTAAAGATATAAAGTCATACCTTGATATAACGTAACCTCGATATAACGTTGCCACGATATAACGTAACTCGATATAACGTAATTTTTATCTCGATATAACGTAAATTTTTTTGCCCCTGTTTTTGGCAATTTATATTATAAACGTGATTTATCTGTCTACCTATAAGTATAAAAATAAATTTCTGTCTGTGTGTCTGTCTGACCGTTATAGACTCGGAAACTACTAAACCGATCGGCGAGAAAATTTGCATGCAGAAGGTTTTTGGTGCAGGGAAAGATTTTTATGATGGTTAAAAACAGCACTCGACATTGAAGAAGTCTGTAAGTAGCAGACGAAATAGGCCTATCTGGCAAGAGATAAGCTCCTAGTAGAATTAAAAGGAATTTGCTCGCGTTTACAAGCAAAAATTTGAAAAAGTGTTTCAAGGTTTTATTGTAATTTTTTCAAAAGTGATCAAATGAAGTGTTAATTTTAAATTCTCCTTGTTTCCCAATCACAATTGTTCTACTAATACGCTCAAAATTTTTTTTTTTTAAATAGTGTTTAAAATAAGTGAAAATTGATTCGTGTAAGTGGTGAACAGAACAAATTCAACAGAAGTAAATTCATCTTTCATCTTTGTGTTTTTGAGAGTGTTAACAGATGGTGGCTTACCCTCTGGGTAGTATGGAATAAGCTGAAACCATATTTTGTGCATTTTTATTTATACATCATTTAAATAATAGTGCTAAAAGTAATATTCTTAGGTAAAAAAGAGAATATAAATTGATTTTTTTTATGGGAGAATCAATATCAACAAATAAAACAAAAAGAGACAAAAAAGATATTGAAGAAATTGAAAACAAAAACAGAGGTATGAAGGGCTGGAACACCCTTCTAAGTGAACAACATTGAATTTGCGTTAATTCTTTTATAAAAAAATAACATTAAAAAAAATATGGAAAATTTTTGCTTCGATATTTATTGTAATAAAAATACAAATTTAGTTACGTTATATCGAAATATGACTGTATATAACAAAATTGAAAGCTTTGTGTATTATCGAATTCAATTTTGAAAGTCAAAATAATAAATACTACCACACTCAAAATCACGTTTCGAATGCTTCATTTTCAACAGCTTCTAGAATATATTTGGTAATCTCAAATCTAGATCCGTAAAGCATTGAAAATTACCAACTAGACTTAATATTGGAAGTTGGAAGCTTTACATTTAAAGGTTGTACGGAATCAAATTGCACCACTTTTAAATGGCTGTCACTTTTTACCCGTTGGGTATTTTTTTTTTAAATTTTGGGTGGAATTAGTTCAATGTGTATTTGTTTACGCTGTGTTTCAATAGCAGATGTGCAATCGTTGCAAAGATGGAATTGGAAGAACAGCAACGGCGCCAAAAAATTTTGCGCACGTGCCTCGAAAATCCGGATCTTTCCCATCTTGCCATCAGCAGGAAGCTGGAGATGGTACATTATACGGTGTGTCGTGGCTTAATTGGTTTCACGAACGTTTGACCATCGATCAGTAAGAAAAAAGTGGCAAAAATGGATCTCCGTATAGTGTTAAAGATCACAAGCGGGTAGTTCAAGCTTTCAAGAGGAATCCCATCAGTTCAGTTCGAGATGTGGCGAAGAAACTGAATCATGCCAAAACTTTCGTCTAATCGCGATGAATGGCAGAATACGGTAGGTAAAACACGTTCACGGAAGCTCTTCACCCAGATGTTGACGATACCACATTGCCTCGTTATGGATGATGAGACGTATTTAAAAGCAGACTTCTGGCAGCCTCCAGGGCACCAGTTTTTCACTGCTCAACATAAATTAGATGTCCCTGAGGACGTTTGAAAGTAGAAGATGTTCAAGTTTGCCAAAAAATATATGATTTGGCAAGAAATTTGATCGTTTGGAAAACGGACCACTCCATTTATGACAACTGGAACGGTCAATGGGCAGGTTACCTAAAGGAGTGCCTCCAAAAGCCTCCACACGATGGTCCTACGATTTTCTGGCCGTATTAAGCCTCATGCCATAACTCGACAGAGGTTTTAGAGTGGAACAAGGCTAAGGAGGTCAATTTCGTGCCGAAGTATATCAACCCCCCGAACGCACCGGAACCCCGGTGCCAATTGAAAAGTACGTGAGGCCAGGTACATTGGAAGCATCTAAGGATGCGACATAGGAGGCAGATATGAAGAATAAATGGATTGACATCGCAAGAACGATTGAAGACAAATATTGTACAGGACCTTGTCACGTAGTGTAAAGAATTAGGTTCATGAAGTCTAGTACATGGAATTGAAATTGAATAAAACAAGCATGGAAAATATTTATAACATATTTTATTTTACTCCCTGAAAGTTTGAAGATTATTGGTTGAACGGACGAATTTTGCCGAATATTTGTGTGTGTTGCAATTTGATTCCGTACACCCTTTATAAGACTTGTTCGTGACAAAATCCGGACACCCCTAAGCACGTTTATCTCTGGAAATACTTCACAAACGAAATACGAAATATTTCGCAGACTGATGAACGTATATCTGTTCATTGTGTAAAATCAATTTTGATGTTACTACAAGCTTTTAGATCGAAGATGGCGTCGACAGAAGAGCAAGTGCAAAAAGCAATTGCATGCGGTCGCAATGAAAATCCGTTAGTAAGAAAACTTGTAGCAACGCTTGAAGCATTGTTCATGAAGCAAATATTGCAGAAGAGACCAGATTTTTCGGTACGTACTGTGGCTATAAAATAAAAATGTCCCCAACTTTCGTTCATGGCAGCCCTATAAATGCATCATAAGATTGGATAAATTTTCAATAATAAATTGAAAAACGCTCCCTAAAATGAAATGTATTGCTCGTTAAATTCAACAAAATATAACCATAACATATAAAAAATGTTCCATAGACATGTGACAATAGCTCCATAGAATAATTAAAATTGAGCATTGAAAACCCGGATATGTTCATTAATGTTAGATACAATGCTAAATATAATTTGTACAATCTGACAGTGATCCAGTTCAAAAGTAGCCTTAAGCTTCAATTAATGTACCATACAAGATCAAGGTACTTTTCATCATCCGTATGGCACACTAATTGATGTTTAAGGTTACTTTTCAAGTAAACCATTGTCAGATTATACATGATATATTTAGCATTGCATGTATCATTAATTAACATATCCGAGTTTCCAATGTTCAATTTTCATTAATCTATGGAGCTGTTTTCACATGTCTATGGAACATTCCATGTACTTTATGGTTATATTTTGATGAATTTAACGAGCAATTTTAGGGAGCATTTTTCAATTTGTTAATGAACATTTGTCCAATCTTAGGATGCATATACCCTTTTGCCTTTCGTTCATACTTCCGAGCATCGGCAAGATATGAAGTCGTTCAAGGTGAAAACTGTACCGAACCGTAATGATGAACAGAATGTGACGGCTAAAACCTGGGCTCGCAAATGGTATCGCGAATATTTGACTAAGTTTTCCTGCGTAATAATGGACGAAGAAACTTATGTGCTGGAAGACTTTAAGCAGCTTCCCTGAATGTCTTATTATACTGCCATGCAACGGAACGGCGATGAAGAAAAAGGCCAAGTTTCCCAAAAAAATATTTCGTTTGGCAGGCAATATGCAGCTGTGGTCAAGCTGTTGTCGAGCAAACCAAAGCTTCATCAATACCGGAACGGTAAAAAAGGAAATATACCGTGAAGAATGACTAAAGAAGCGATTGTTATTGTTCCTAGGCAGCCATGACGCTTCCTCGCTATTCTGGCCTGATTTGGCATCTTGTCACTACTATTTTGTTTTTTGGTTTGCTCGTCACTACGCCAAAGATGTTTGGGAATGGTATAAAGCGAATGAAGTCTATGTAGAACCGAAAGAGGCGAGTCCACCTAACTGCCCGGAGTTGCGAGCTATCGAGCGGTATTCAGCTCTCGCGAAGAGAGAACTCTCTCAGTGTAAAGAACAAGCTACAACCATAGAAAAATTTCAAAAACCTCTTGATTTCATATATATTCTGTCCAAATTTTGTCACAAACAAGCCTTAGTGATTAAATGCTACACTGCAAAAAAAACTTTACTTTTTTAGTGATGTAAATATTGATGGTTGTAAAATTGAACTATCAAAGATGGGCTTTTGTATACAATATTTTATGCAATGTTGGAAATGTCTCAGCACTTGACACTTTTAATAATGTTAACTTGCGTTACCCTGAAGTGACAAGTTTTTGAACGGTAATGACTCTCGTTCGATTGAATTTTTTTTTATTAAAGCAACAAAAGTATGAAAGCACCCAGTTTTCAGTAAAGAATACCAAACAATCGTTGAAAATTCCTCATTTATTAGACATGCTTAACATTTGAATAGCACATCAGGGCAGAGTTCCCAATATTTGCAATCTAGTGATTGTATGCTAGCTGACGCACCTTCTTGTGACCGGTCCGCATAAGATTACACACACACTTCTTAGTTTTGATACTTTATTCTAAGATCAAAGATGTGCCTCGTCAATGTCCAAAATGCTTCAATTGGAAGAACGAAACATTCTTGGTGGTATACCATTCTATCGTTGATTTCGCGTAATGGCAAGACGGGAGATCAGAAAACTCATCGAAGCTGTTGTGATTTGTAGTAAAATTTCACGTAGGTTTTGTCATACATTTGTTTACACAGTTCGAATTCCCAGCAAGCATCGTATCGTATAACTATCTCACTCTGGGCCTGATCGATATTTTGGACTACATTTCGGCTTTTTCTTTGGACTTCAAAGCGTCAACCTTTTAAGTCCCATATCGCTATGAAACCTCCTTCTTGTGCTCGAATGCTTTCATTATACGTTTGCTAAAACGAGAGTTAGCAGGATGATTAGCAGAGAGGATGATTAGTTTGACAATCGCTGGTTAGAGACCTTGTTTACCTCTGCGTTTCCACAATTGTCAAGGGAAGGATAGTTTTGTGTTAGTTAGGCAGGTAGGTTATTTGTAGATCATGGATTTACTGTGGTAAGTGTGGCCGATTATTGAAAGCGCAGTAGACTGCTCTATTATTTTTTAAATCTAGTTGTGATAGACAGAGGCAAGTGACAAATGACAAGCAAGGAGATGGGCCTTGGATTGAACTTCCGACCATCTACTCAGTAAACAGACCGGGTAACCACTGAGCTACCCAGCCACATGATTGTCACGAAAACAAATCATTTATTTAACCAGAATAAAAGGGTTAATTATCAAACATCCGAGTGCTATGCATAAGACGATGTGAATTCGATCGATTCCCACTCAAAGGAAAAATTTCATACACCTAACGGGTGGCAACTAAAATTTTGAAATTGCTTCCTCAAGCTGTCATAAAAAATACATACTTGAAGAATATCTTAAACCGGTCCGTAATCGGCTGTTCGGTGAAACTTCCGTTTCATATCAACTTTGCGAATGCATTTCTTGATCATTCCAGTCAACTGTTTGCAATTTGTAACTCTCTAGTTATTTTTGTACACCAAGGATCTCAAAATTCCAAAGAAATCTTCAACGGGGTTTCCACACTGAAGCAGATTAGTTGAGTTGTGGTTTTTGGGTACAAGTGGGATCGAATGGACATTCAGTAACGATTGTGTTTTTTTTTGGCTTAATGCCATGACGCATTATTCGGCCAAAATTCGTCTTGTCCATCTGCATAATATTTTTGTAGAAACGGGATCGACATTGTCTTCAAACAGTCGTTCTGGTACACATCTTGATTGATAGCCAAACCAGAGGGCTTGAACCATAGATTAGAAATACCTCTCTCAGAAATGGCAATGTCAGCTTCGATTTCTGTTCAAACTTTTGTTTTTACTTCACTTTTTATTTTTTAAGATACAGTATATCGATCGTTTCCGGGAATGTACGCCTCGAAAAAGAGAGGTAGCTTTCGTCGTCCAAAACAAAATATTATCCGGAATATTCTACCTGGTCTTCCACTACCTTGCTTGCGAGTAATTGTTGGAGATCTTAGGATATGGTAAACAGTCGACTCTACAACATTTTCGCTTTTGAAATATTGTACCGGATACTTTTTTTCTGAAATTTCTGTGCAGTTCATAGAACTGTACAACGCGTTCTCGAAATGCTTCTTGCTTCGACGACCTTTTGAGCAAAACATAGCAAGCATAAACAAAACAAAAAATACTAGCAGAAAGAGGAGAGAGAAAGCAAACACATACACACTCTTATTATTCTCTGTGCTCGTTTGTTGTTGAGCATAGAGGTATCGAAAAAACTCCTAAATTTTAGTGGCCACCCGCAATCTAGTTTGAATTTGTCAATTGATTCCGCTGATGTGCTTTGCTTACAAGTTTTTGACCTCTCTTAGGACGAAAACGCTGAATTCGAAACTTGAAACTTTTCTAACCATCCCCATTTCTTTAAACTTAAACTAAGTCTTTGTATTCTATATTGGGGTACAATTCACGAGTATGAAGAAGAGAGAATCACAAAAAAATGATCTGCTCTTAAGCGTTACTAATCCAGGTTTTTCTCATTAGATTTCCATAATATTTGTAGCAACCGATTCGAAATATTTCAAACAGTTTGCTCTATTCTTATTATTTTAACATAGATTCCAAAAAAAAAAACATTTGAACATTTACTAAAGGAAGAGTCCTATTTTATAACCGTGAAAATTGATGAACGCACGTAAATTTTCTAAAGTGTTTTTAACAAAGACTTCACAATGAAGCCCCAATCGATACTGGGCTAAAGCTTGAAATGGGTGGATTAATCGGATTCCAACTACTTTCAATGAAAATCTCTATTTTTTGAATGAAAAAACCCATCTTTATATTTACAGAGTGTCTCGCAATAGATGTCACTAAAACAAAATGAGATAACAGCAAAACAAATCAACCAAGTCATAGCATTTATTTTTCATTTGAAAGATACATCAATTCGAATCTTTTGCCCTTTTCCTTCATAACTTTGCGCAAACGCTTTGTAAACTCATTGCAGCTGGCACGCACGATTTCCTGAGGAATTTGGTCCCAACTATCAACCAAATGTTTCTTAAATCGATCTAAAGTAAGCCCTTTCGTAGGGCCTGTATGTTGAGGCATATAATCCTTGTGTTTTCTTTGCCTTGTGAGCTGGAGCTGAGTCGTGTTGGAAACAATATGGTGTATTCCCATACAAAGTTGAAGCATGAGGAAGCAGATGGTTCTTCAAAACCTGCTCGATGTAATATTCAGTTATGATTTTTACGTTAGGTTCTATCAAAAGAAGAGGAAGGGTTTCTTTTCGTAAATCGGCGCCTCATACAATAATTTTCGATACATTCTGATAGCGTTCTACAGCTAGTTTATTTCTGGGAATATTGGCAAGACTTTTGCCATACACACGACCATTTGGTTGATTATGAGTGTCCTGAAGGAGGAAGAGCTTTTCATCCGAAAATAAATTCTCGCAATCACCGTGCCGAACCAAACGATTTCTGCTTTTTTGGACCCTTGTTTGCTTTCGACGCTCCGTCAACCCGTGAACCCGTTGTTTCTTGTACGGCTTGCATTCTGGATCATGTCTTAGGAGCCTGTTTATTGAAGCAGGGACAATTGAAATTGTTTGCTCAATTTACGGCCAGATACGGCTGGATTAGGTCTTATCGGCTCCCTCACACATTTGATCTTTTTCATCGAACTGGCAGTTCGTCTGGCACCTGCGCTGTGTTGAATATAGACTTTTCCAGTTTTCTTGAACCGTTACGAAAAAAAAACGCCTACTTACTCCGAACTGCTTAAGGCTATTGAATATCTGACACGGTCTAAGCTTTTGCAAATGTAATTTTAGAACTTGCTCCCGTATGGCTTCCATGGTAGCTGATAAATATAAACAAACAGAATCGTTTATATATCTTCAGCGATAAGCTGTCAAAAGAATACACACAAAACGGGTATAATCACTTCCGTTGTTAAAATTACCCAGCTAAAATAAACCAAGACTGAGAAAGAGTGACACCTATTGTGAGACGCACTGTACTATGTTATTTTTGAATGTTTAAACCTAAACGCCCTATTAACTGTTACAATCATTATTGTATAAGGTTTTAAATACAAAAAAATATATTAACTTCACTAGGAGCATGATTTTGTCATGCATTTTAGAAAAATCTCATTCCACTTTCTCATTGATATACAACCTGATTATTACCCAAACTTGCGATATCACCACTGTTGCCGTCAGGAGGTTTGTTATTATTCGGTATCAGTTCTTAAACAGCGCAAATCGCAGCAAAAACATTGTTGGTTAATTTTCATTCAGGGCGAGCAAAACTTGGAGCTCCGTTCATGCTGACAAGAAACAAATTAGATGTACAAAGAATGTTCAAAGTTCAATCCGCAGCTAGGTTGAATGACCTCTTCAACTGAGTATTTTTTTCTAGTTTGAGAGGCAATTGGCTCTACTCAATTAGAAAATTACACAGAGAAAACGTTGCTATCATTGTTTTCATGTGCTCATGACTCAACCAAGCGCATCGCCTATACTTTGAGTTCGTTTAACGATATCGCTTAGTTTGAAAGTAAGTATGACATCATTCCAAACATCACCAATATCCTGTTCGCAATAAGACTTACAATTTTTCAATCATCACGTATGATTGCCGTCTATCAGTTTACACCTTTTTTTTCTCCTTCAAAATACATACACTTTGCAAGCTTTAAAGTTTAGAAACTAATTAGCACCGTTGAGCACTGAAACGTGCAATTTGTTGTATTTGATCCACTCTCCCTACCACCAGTTCGTCCTCATCAAGAGCAGTCCTTAGCAGTCCGTTTGTGTGTTTGTTGTTATTGCTGAATCCAATGCAATACCCCCACCTTCCGCACCTTCCCCACCGGAAGACAGGTGTGTGTTTGTGTGCGTCTGTTTGTTAGAGAGAAAGAGCGCGAGCATTAAGAGAGAAATTTCCTGATCCACCGCTGAAAAAGTGCAACGTGCAGTACCGAAAATAGTTGTTCCATTCGCCCTTTGTTTCAGCTCCGAGCTTAGCCTCCCCCCCCCCTTTAGTCCAAGTAGAAACAAGAGTGCGAACTCATTAATCAAATTGAAACAAAATGTGCCACATATCATTAGAGCGAAACGTGCTGTCGCTGTGTCGACGGACTAATTTGTGTTGGTAGGTTATGTTCGCTGGCAATAAATGGCAATTCATGGCTGATTTTGCATGGCGGGCAATCGAACTGGTGCTGGTGCCGTCGGGTGGAGTTCCATGCTCTTTTCATGTTGCGGGCAGTTGTTACAAGTTTGCTAGTATGAAAGTGCAGAGTTGGTGTACGGGGTTTTGTGCAATCAACAGAAATCGATGCTTGTTCGCGAGTGGTTATAAATGTCGATACACCAATTCACTGTCATAAACAATTATGAATGATGTGGCGCCGTGCCACGCACGGTGTGATTCGATGATTGATGGAAAGTGGTGGATGATTGCTGAGAACAGTTTTGCTTTTTCGTTCAGTATCAACATGTTGGTATTTAGTAGAAGTTTGAATTCTAAAGTTTATATCACAGATGGTTGAATGGATTTGACTTAACTCGTTGAGAAACGTTTAAATTGACCACAATTCCACGACCCCAACAATGAAGTCTATTTTGACTCTAGATTAAAACAGCTATGAAGCCTGATTTTACGAATGCTTGCTCATATTTACACAATTCCACTATGAAGTAAGGTAATGACATTGAAAAAGTAGTTTCTGCAACATGTTGTATACAAAAAAATTCAACACGAGCCGTTCACTTATCCAACAAAGCTAGTCAAGTTGGATAATTACGATGAGTGCTAAGTTTTGCAATCAGTTGCAAACAATGTTTATGTTTTTGCAATGACGATTTTTTTTGTAGATCAATAGACTTAATACCTCTATGAACACTGCATTTGGACGTCCATGCGTTTTGGCTGAATGTAATGATTCAAGTAGGTTATTCAATTTGACTGTCACAAATTTGCAAGTTTTAACACATATTCTGCATTGAAATCCTCAAAATCTAAACTCAAGATAAGTGAATCCCAATCTGACTACCGTTGACTGGATGTGAAGGCGACAGCAGAGGCGGCTTTAACGATGTTTGCGGAAAACATTATGAATGTTTCTTCTCCCGGAACAGTCAACAGAAGAGCAAAATACTTCTCTGGGAAGTCCTTTTGAAGAAAGTAAAGGTTCTGGAATTCTTACAACCGCAAAAGACCTTTTAAATTCTGAACCTCACAATGCTATGCCATCAACATATTTTACTCGAGTATTTTTCAAAGATTATTTCCACTTGGATAAGGTAGAGCAGTACTTTGACACTGGACCAATTGCCGTCAATTTGTTCATGTGCAAAATATCAAAACGTTTCATCAAAATCTATCACATATATTTGAGTAAAAAATGTTGTTGGCATAACAAAATGATGTTAAGAAGTACGAAAGTCTTTTGAGGTTTAATGAAATGCAGGACCAGTACTATCTTCAAGATGTTCTCCTAGGGTGTACTTTGCGCTCCGGTTGACTGTTCCGAATTTGTTTCACCCTATCGAAGCATAGTATAATCATGACCCATAATCAAAACTTATTTCATTCAAATTTCAGAAATTTGCTACGTTTCACGATAAATTTGCTTATGCACATTCGTTTTGTTCAGAAAGGGATTTGGTGACGTTCGGAAGTTAAATAGGAGTAACCGATGACATTAGCCAGGTCATTGTTTTTTCGTATCCAAGTTCTAAATTACTGCCCTTCTTATTCACCTCATCTAGTTCAAAAGAGTCCGAGCAAAAAGGCCCAACTAACATTTAAAATTTTATGAATTTCTACAAGGGTGTTATAAAACGACATCCATAATACTCTGGACAAGGCTTATTTGTCTTGATTGATTCCCCCAAAACCTCATAAAAACTCAAATGTGCCTATTTGGCCCACCCTGGCATAAGTTTTGAAGAGTATATATTAGATGCAGTTCTAGATTGGATTAAAATAAAAAGACTTTATTATGAATTTTGTCAGAAGCAGATAATTTCTCATCTCCACGCGAAGGCGCTAGGAGTGGACGATAATTTATTGCTAGAACGAATAGACATGAAGATAAAGTGTATTGATAGTTCCGAATAGGGCAACGGCAGGCTTTGAAATTGAAAGATACAAGTTTGAAAACGAGCGGAGGGCATTTGAACGGTAGTATCCGAATCAGGCACATAACCTTTTACCATACTACCCCATGCAGGTTAAGCAAGGGGGAGGAAATTCCCTTGACTGGTAAAAGGTTATGCAACCAATCGGGCTCTTATACTACCTTTTGCTTTTTTTCTGGTTCTAGCGATTTGTACCTCTCTCAATACTGCCTAACACGGGTGAGAAATTATCTCCCGCTGTTGGGTTTTATTTTTAGCATGCACTGCCTATTTCTTATGACCGAACTTTATTATGACCGAATTAAAAGCAGTTTGAAAACCATAGCAAAACTACAATAAAAGCAATTTGACATCTATAAAAGCCTCTTTCGTGCCACTTCTACTAGATGCATGCCAAAACCACTCAAAACAGTTTTATGGATATTTTAATCGTATTCATAAATTGCATTCACTCTCAACAAATTCATTTCGCTGATTACTTGAAGATGTGACATGTCGAAACAGTAAAAATGTTCTGTTCACATAGAATATGTGTCAATATTGTCTAGTTTTATTGATTTTCAATACTGAAAAATATAATTACCCATGGTGATGAAATGCATTTGAAAATGAATAAATAATCTCCTGGTTTACTTTAAACATGCTTCCCTCCTCATTTCACATCCGTTGAACCTAACTGAATGGTCATTTAGTTTTGACAATATCTTTTGCCAATGACTACCCAGATAACCAAAAAGCAGTTCCAAAGCGTCTTTACGGCAGCCTATCAAGCAATAAAGTCGCCTTAAATGCAACATAAATGCCGCTTTTGGCTGCTTTACTGCAATGCTAGCTTTATTAATGCTATTATGCATTCGAAATGCTTATTAAAGGCTTCAAGAATTTAAATAGCATTTGAAATCCAACTTTACAACAGATTGCATTCAAGATGCTGATATAATGCTAATATAAAGCTTGTAGCATCTGAAATTCAGATTTAGGGTTGATTAACTGCATTTGCTAATGCTTATTGGTTACTTGGATATATATCTGTTTCTTTTTCTGTATCAAGCTGTATCTGTAGCTACAAGCAGTATATGATAACAGAATGATTCATTGTCAAGAAACTACCCGAAAAGGAAATTGCCTGTCTACGCTGGTGCAACAATTTCATCAGACGTAACTAGGAACCTCAGATCATCACAAGAGAGTCGAGACTGAATTCTTAACAAATAGTGATTCCTACTTGGAAAGCGGATTAAGTCCCATCAGCCTTCGCCGGATTCAGCGGTGCTTCAGCAAGAATTAACTTATTGCAGTCAATTTATTAATAGTTATTCCGAAGGGTTTTCGTAATACTGAATTTCAATCAAAGATTTTTTTGAAAATGAATTAATGAATGACACAGAGCTGGTAAAGTCGCTGAGATGCCAATCTTTTGGCTATGGGTGATGCCTTAACACACCAGAGACCTTGATCTTGGTCAACTTTTGTAGTACAAATTGAATTGACAATGAAATTTCAAAAATGTTCTACGTTGAACTCTCAATATTGTTATAGGTAGTCAAAAAATCGTGAAATTGAGTACTTTTCTCAACTCAAAAGCATTGCATAATGTAGTACATTATGCAACTGATTTTTCGATGTGAAATAGTCGGTCGTTGTTTTACACTCCTGCGTTATGGAAACAGGCCATTATGAGGTCAATTGTAGAAGTCGAGTCGAGCAAAATTGCGCATTACAGAAGCCGACTGCATCTGATCAAGTCGGCAAACGGGCTCGACTGTTAACAATAGAGTTGAAATTTTTCAAAATGTCATTGAAATATCTCACCAATTGAGGATTTTCATCAATTTTTCTGTCATTTTTGATAAAATTATAACTAAGCTTTTTCATTATTGTTTTGGAAATAACATTCATGTGGTTGCTATTTTGAAAACCTCATTTTTTGTATTTTTCGAGAAAGTTATTAACTAATATGTGGGCAACTGTCAATGTCTTTTTCAAAGATAATTCAGGAGAGGAGTTATCATCAACTAATTTATGCCTGACGATTCTGAAGCTTCGATTGCACATCAATATGCACTTCAAAGATTTAATCTTGAAGTTTTCTGACCATCTGGTAACGAATTTAAAATCCAAGAAAGTGTGAAGTGTTTAGTGGAATTCCTGTAGCTAGAAATGTGATGAAAAATTAGTATTTTCCATTTAATTCCAACTACCTTTATGCTTATCTGGACAGATACGCGTATTTCGTCTACAATGTGCAGACTTCTTCAGTGTCGTGTACTAATAACTCGACTTTAGACATTGTAGACGAATTAAGCTTATCTGTCAAGCATAAAGACAGTTAGATTTGAATGGAAAATACTAATTTTTCTTCTCATTTCTAGTTAAGGAATTTAAACTTTTTACAAAGTTTGTAGTACCATCAGTGGGTAATTATTCAGAATATGTTTTTTAATCATTGGAGGATTTTCTGAATTTGGAAAGTATTCTTGAAAACTTCGTAAAAATATTGATACACTTCTTGATTTTTTATAAAACTTCTCAGCTAAACTTCAGGGAAATTTTCTTACTATTCAAATCTCCCGAACAAGGTTAGATGGAAAGTAAAGAATTGTAATTTATGCATGAGTGTGTGTCCTCGTAGTACGATGCGAACGGTTGAGATAGTGGTGTGTACCATATTTTATTTTATTATGGTGTCAAGAGTTATAATATCATTATGGTCATATGATTGATTTTTGTATATACTGCTTCTTCGGTTAGTCAATAATTATCTCTTGAATTTCAGGAAAGCTCTCTCCTGATCTTTTTCAAGGCTATTTGCCAAAATTCTCGAAAGTTTCTTGCTGAACTTCAGACCAAATTTCCACTCCTTATTTTCTTTGAAATTCACATCTAAGAACCCAACGTAACCTTGCCGAAGCATTTGGTAATTTTTTTCCTGAATATAGTTACTTTCTGAACTTCTGATTAGTCCCATCCTGAACTACGAGAAAAATTTCTCCAAAACTTTGGGAAAATATTCTCCAGAATTTTTTGGAGAATATTTTTAAAGTTGTTAGAAGTTTCTTCCTGAACTTCTGCGAAGTTCTTTTCTGAACTTTTGAGATGTTCTCCTCTGAACTTCAGGGAGTATTCTCATAAACTTCGGGAAAGTTTGTTCCTGAATTTCTGAGAAATTCGTGCTTGAACTAGTAAAAAGTTCCCCTTATACTTCTGGAAAGTTTCTTCCTGAGTTTATCAAAAGTATCTACCTGAACTATGAGAAGATCTCATTCTGAAATTCTGAAATGTTCGGTTCGGAACATCAGGGAAGCTTCTGGTAAGTTTTCTTCGGAACTTCTGAGAAGTCCTCTTATGAACCGAGGAGTTCATTCCTAAAGTTTTTGAAAGATTCCTACTTGATCCTATAGGTAGTAGCCTCTCTTTTTAGTTTCTTCCTGAAATTCGGGGAAACTTTTTCCTGAGCTTATTTTTTCCCAACTTCTGATTGGTCCCATCCTTAATAGCGAGGAAAATTTTATTGAAACTTTGAGAAAGTGCTCTCAAGAATTTCTAGGAAAATTCCTATAAATTTGTTCTTGAACCTTCTTCCTTGACTTCTGGAAAGTCCTCTTCTGAACTTTTGGGATTTTTTTCCAGAACTTTGGGGAAGTTTGTTCCTGAACTATTGGAAAATTGCTTAAATTAGAAGGAAGTGCCTCGAATGTCCTGGAAAACTCCTCTCTGTTGTTTTGAGAGGTTTTTTCCTGAGTTTTGAGAAATTTTTATTCTGGAATTCTGGAATGTTCTCTTCTGAGCTTTGGAGAAGCTGTCTAGCACTTCTGGGTAGTGCCAACTAACCTTTTGAGAAGTTTCTTCTAAAACTTCTGGGAAGTCCACTGCTGAACTACAGAGAAGCTCTCTCTTGAACTTCTATGACTTATCGTCCTGAGGAAGTTTGTTCCTGATTTTTTGAGAAATTATAGGTAGTGTCCTAGAGACGAACTAGCCTAGGAGGCTAAAAGTCTCTTTAACAAAGAAAAAAAAATAGGTAGTGTCCTCTCTGGTTAATGTTTTCCTTAACTTCTGGGAAGTTCTAACTTGAATTTCTGGGAAGAACTCCAAAACCTCAGGAAAGTTCCAAACTTCAAAGAAGTCCTCTTCCCTAAACTTCTTCCTCAAGCTCATCTCCTGATTTTCGGGGAAGTTCTGTTCTGAAATTCTGGGAAGAATGATATTGATCTTCAGGAATGTTTGATCCTGAACTTTTGGAGGTTCTTGCTCGAACTATTTGCTTCCAATACTTCTGAGATGTTTCTGCCTGACCATCGCAGAAGTTTTTTTTTTCAAGGAAGTCTCTTCCTGAACTTCTAGAGATTTTGGAAGTCAACTTCTGAACTTTTCAGAATGTGCTTTTAATTTAACATTTTTCTAGGTATCAAGGACTTATTTCATTAACTACTTAACTCGAGGGTTAATTTTCAAACTCCAAGTGCGTTTAGTACTACTCAAATGATGCGTTTAGTACTACTTTGACAAAATAAAAATCAGAGTTCTAAGATTTATTTCAATAGCTCATAACTTTTACTGTTCTGAATTTTCCATCATCAATTACTGCTAGACCACATCTGGAATCGAAACCAGCAACCTCTAGCATATTGCTGTCCCTGACCTGAACTGGCAAGGGGTATATATTTTTTAAAGGAATCCTGGAGGGTTTGAGCTGTTTGGCGAAATACCTGTAACTAGAAAAGAGAAGTAAAATTAGTATTTTCCATTTAATTCCACTTTCCATTTCCATTTAATAAGCAAAGGTAATTGGAACTAAATGAAAAATACTTATTTTTCTTCTGTTTTCTAGTTACACATAATTTTTGTTTTTCATTTCACATAAAACAACGAATTGCCCAGGTTCAGATAGGTATAAATCAGTAACAATTAAATCCACTTATTATTAAACAGCAAATTACTCGCTAATGCCATTAACAGAAATCAACAGGAATTCGTTGTTAAAAGTCGAAAAAAGTTTTTTTTTACGGTGAAATTTAAGTCAACTAATGCACGAGATGCCCGAGCCAATTGATAACAAGTTCTAATATCAGATCAGTGGTTGATCACTAAGCATGTTATCATTTAGGCTGAATTAACAGCCAATATAACCAAAGAGATAACAAATAAATATTAGTTGGATATCAACATATTAAGTCGTTTTATTATCATCGGGTTCATTTTGATAAAAAATTTTGTGATATGAACACATCTGCTGAGATAATTTCAAATTATGTTATCAACATGATATCAAGTTCATAAACTTATAACTAAATTAGTGCTTTCAAATTTGATAACAGATGATAACAAAATTTGTCAATGTTGATAACTAAAATTTTTATGCGATAATAGGTGAGTTGAAAATGATATTTGAGATAACAAAACTGGTTACTTATTAAATATCAGTTTGTTATTTTACTTTGCTAGGATGGTGAAATGATAATACGTGCTTTTACCACAAGACAAGACGATTTTGGTTCTTTTATATTGTAGGTAACTTTATATTAGGAAGGTTCATGATATTAATTTGGTTCCAATCCAATTAATTCATTCCGGATCAGGACTTTTCTCCCAAAATTCAAGCTCAGTTTGTTGCTTAATCGAACTGAGTTGGCCCTTTTAAGTTTCTCATAAAAAAAAGTATTTTAACAAGCGCGTAAAATTTCCCCTTGTTCAATTCTAAGCCAAAGGACGCGTTACAACGAAATTGTTTGCATTCTTTCATGCACCATACAACAATTTTTGCAATCTATCATACAACAGGCTAGATTCAGGCGTTATCAGGCTTAAATTTACATGAAATATCCCATTATTTTCTGCTAAATGTAGCATTCCCTTTACGTGCAATAGATAACGTAGTAAATTCAATGTTTCTTTTTGTCTGTGTACGAAGTACTATGGGAAAACCAATTTTTGGTTATTCAATCTTATTGATCTTCAGTATAATGACCAACGCGAACGATTGTTATCTGTGCTTATGAAATATTTAACTTGAACTTTGCCGAGTACCCCTTTGTAGTTAAGCATTGGCATAGTTGTACAGATAAATTGAAACAATGAATTTTCTCTGTTATCTACACAGAAATTAATTTTAACAAGCGCGTAAAATTTTCGCTCGTTTAATTCCATGCCAAAGAACGTGGTAACAACGAATTTGTTTGCAATATTTCATGCGCCATGCAACAATGTTTGCTATCTTTCATACAATAGGCTAGATTAAGGCGTTATCTGGCTCAAATTTACATGAAATATCCCATTATGTTCTGCCAAATCTAGCATTCCCTTTGTGTGCATCAGATAACGCAAAATATTCAATGTTTCTTTTTATCTGTGTAATACACACAATGGAAACGCTAGGTTTGGCAGAAAATAATGGGATATTTCATGTATATTAAAGCCAGATATCGCCTGAATCTAGCCTGTTGCATGAAAGATTGCAAACTCTGTTGTATGGCGCATGAAAGATTGCTAACAATTTCGATGCTTATGCTTCTTTTGGCTTGGAATTAGACGAGGGGAAATTTCATGCGCTTGTTAAAATTAACATTTTTTTTTTCTGTGTAGATGTTTATTATTTTGCGAGACGATGTTCTTCTGCAATTTTTACTCCGTCAATAGTTCAGCAGAAAACATTGGTGTGTAGGGTGCGAAAACTGTAGCTAAAATCCATGGCTACTACGTCTTACCACAAGTAAAGCTGTGGGTCATTTTCTTCAGAAACTTTTTGGCTTAGGAGTCAATTAATGATTATTTTACTCTATCTTAAATCGAATAGTGCTCTTCGGCATAATTGAAGCTGTATAAATTTCATGAAAGTACCGATAACAAATATTTACATATGCTATGATAAACAGTTAAGTTTTCCTATTGAAACTTCCAAGGCCAGTTCACAACAGATTGAGTAAAAATTGCGGGAGTAAAAATTGCGGGATAGCCAAAACCAGATTTGTAATCAATTGAATTGAATGGAGCTAAATCCATGCTGTGTACCACCCTTGTACATGTACCCTAGTAGGTTCATGACACTTAGCTCCTTCAATACTGATTTCTCGAAAATAACCAGTATTTTTTCGCAATCACATACCGTAATGCTGTAGGCCAATGATTCGTCTGGCTGATGCTGTTGTTGTTTACCGTGACTGAATTGCCATTTTGACGAAATTCTGCTATAATTGTAGGTACGTTAACTGCTTAAAACTATCATGTGGAACGGAAAAGTTGACGATTTTAATCTAATGATTGCTTTGAAAGCTAAAATATAGATTTGATGGCACGAGATGCTCACCTCAATTCATATACCTTGCATTTGAATTTGCAAATACTCGTTGAAAATATCGCAGACAGCAAATACGTTCTTATGGCATCAAATGGTTAATAATAACTCCAAAGAAAGAGATTGGCTTGTTCAGTCTTTCAATTATTTCGATGAAAAAGAAATCAATGTTTGACAAAGTATTTTTAATGCACTTGATGTTTTACTATATTGATTGTTTTTCGGCTCTGAAGAGTTGTTTTCCAACGATATTTCAGCCTTTTAAGTAAACAAAATTAAAAGAAAGAATTCAAGTTTCAACACCGAAGATGATTTTATCAGGTTTAGTAATTTCTTAAAATGTTTTAGTTTTTAGTTCCTTGATTATCGAGATTTTCAGATCTGGGCTGGTTCATCTCCCGTTCCAGTCACTCAAATACCTCTTGGGTATTTTCGTAACTTGTCGGGGGGTGAAATTTGAACTCGTGACTTTGGCGTGAGAGGCATAGATATACTGCTACGCTGGAGTCGCCCCCGTTCTTAAAATGTAATTTGTTTGAAAACATGAGATGTAACTCTTGGCTTAGAGTTCAACCTTAGAAAGTGTTAAATATTATAAATAAATGATTATTTTTGTTGTTGATTGAATTTGTAGATAAGCGAAAAAAAATTATGTCATTGGAACTGTCATCAAATATAAATAATTAATCCTTTAGCTTAGCTCGAGGAAAGTTTAGAAGTTTAAAACGTGGTTTAAAGTAATAAAATTGCTTACTGAGTTTCAAGTAACAAAGGTTCCATTTCTTTTCTTCAGGAGAAACCAGAAGTGGGCAAGGTATTTTTGATACACTTGATATTCAATTGTATTGATTGTTTTTCGGCTCCATTGGGTAGTTTTTTTTTAAAGAAATTAGCCTGTCAATTGAAAAGTTGATATGAAAAGAAAGATACTTGATCTTTTTTATCTCCGCTAGAAATGACAGAAATTTTTTCAAGGTTGTAGGGAGGGTGATTCCAGGTAGTGTAGATGTGTTACTACTAGAGTATACTTGAATTCAATTGAAATAAACCCCCCACACTTGTGAGTGACTCCAATAGCAGCCTAACTGTTGGTTTAAATCGGTTCTCAAACTCGATGATTGAACATATTTGTGTACTCTGCTGAAATAAACCACCCTTACTTGTGAGTGACCTCAACAGCATCCTTACTGTTGGTTCAAATCGGTGCCAAAATTCGAATAGCTTTTATGTATCTCATTCGCTGCTGACGTCAGTTGAATTCAGCACACCGTTTACCGAAACGGATCTCGCTGCAATCCTAACCATTTTATCCAACATCCCAGTGATTTCTCGTGGAAGTGCAGAGGTGTTCTCGGCTTCCAATAAAGCGAGTATCACGTCAACATATTCCTATCCATTCCCTACTTGACCTGCATTTGGGAGAGACCGGCACCGGTATTGCCTTAGTTTAGAATCAGAAGTTTTTTAAACATTGAGGATGTATGCTAGTCCCAAGCATCATCTTTTGTTTCTCTGCGTAATAACGGCTGATCTGGCAATAACGGTGTAGCAACCTCGGAGGGTCAATCATGCTCATGCTCTTCCAGAAATGACAGGAATTTAACCAAGTTTAGTATTTCTATAGAACGTTGTAACTATTGGTTAAAAGTTGAACATATGAATATGATGTAGATAAGTTCGATGTCGTACGAATAGCCATACAATATATATGACCTGTCCGCTGAGAAATGATTCCTACAAACTATTGATAACACGCAACCCCGCATTTAACAGAGCATACATTGTCATAGAGAGCAAAACTATCATCATACCATAATCATGTCGCAGGGTTGTCCTGGTGTTCCTCGTTTCCCGCAATCGGTCCGAGCGATCCTTCGCAGAAGTTCTGTTCTTTTCGCAACAGGATCAACACAACGATTGAAACTTCACAACACTTACGCACACACCTTTCGAGTATGGGAAGATTTTTGCTAGAAAAGGGGTAGCCAGTATCCACGATTCCACTCGGTTCACTCGATGCCGCCACTTCTCGGAAGTCCGCAACACTCTCTAGCAGCTCGCGTGTTATGCTTCTCCCTTGTTTTGATATGTTGAATCCGAGAAATTTCGATACACTTGAAACTTTCTTTTGTTCTTTTTTCTCTGATTACCTATTTTTTTCTTCTTTCAAAACGATATCGATGAAGCTTTCACGGGACTATACTTTCAAAAGGCACATCGAAGTATCACAATTTTTTTTGTTGTAGCTGTTGTTGTAAATGCTAAATGAACTAATTTTGAGACTACAATTTTTAACTTTATTTTTTTCGGTCACGAGTTGCTTTTGCTTTTGGCGTTGCTTAAATGATAATAAACACTTTATTGATTTGGCTCTAATTTTTTTTTTTCGAGAGGAGTGGTTCGAGGCTTTAAGGCGGTTGGCGTCAGAGAGGATTGCGGTTAATGGAACTACGGATTTTATCACACAGTGCTTCGAACGAAGAGAGCAGCAAGTTTACGATCGGATAATTGCACCAGTTTTACTTAATCTGTTCTCTACTGGCAGGATGCCGTTCAAACAATTGCATTTGGTGGTAATGGTGGATAATTTGATCTAGCTACGGTTGTTGAGTTCGATTTAATTACGTGTCACTTCTGGAACGATCACTTCACGAATTAGTTTTCAGTTTTGATTTGGTCCGGTCACGATTTAACTGTTTCACTTTTCCCTATGTTAATCTGCAGTACTTCCAGATTGCATTGCACCGCACTTGTTGCTGTTCATGCTGCAATAATCCGTCCGTTGAGGAGGCGGTAATTCGATAAAATCAGTTCTATATGGTTCCAATTTGCCCGGATGGGTCGTACGAGATTTGCACAGACAGTTCGCGCGATGTGGAGGAATGTGTGTTCGCTTGCACAAAGAGCATCCACGGCAGCAGCGGTAGCGATTATCACTGACAAACAGAAAATCCGAAAACACTTGGCAACGGTAGGAATTCGCGCGCACCCCTGCTGGTACTTGGTGTGCTACTCTACAAGAAGCAACAAGAGTTACCAGCCAAAAGCACCCAAAAACATACACCCGAGAGAGAGATCGAAAAACACGAGGGCCCGTAGTAAAAGGAGAGCGCACTGGAATTGGTCTGCGCAATCGATAGATTGAAACTGGTGGGTTTCAGGTGAAGCTCCAGGGTATTCGGCGCCCGTAAAGTTTTTCCCTGCATCCCTACACATGTACACACTGACTCTCGTACATCTACAATCACAAACGATGGATGGACGAAGCATACGACTCGGCACCCAGTGAGATGAAAGAAAGACACGACAAACGGCAGCAGTGGCAGTGGCAGTTCAGCAGGGCACATGTACCCAGCAGATATACAACCAATACAACCATAGGCGCACCTCCGGCCTTATTGCCTTAACCGGTCATCATAATCACCCACCACCTCCCAGCTGCCACTCGCCGACCGACCATGCGACCATAGGAATACGCCTCTGGAAACGCCTACTCTCCCCACTCACTCGAAGAACATAGCATTCAGGCTATGCGATGCTATCTCTGTTCCGAGGCATTGTGTGCGTTCGCTGTTTCGGTCTCACTCCACCGAAATGGTATCGGCTGTTGGTGGAAGCGACGCAGCCCATAGCCCATAGACTGTCTCTTTCATCTGCTCCGGCTGATTGGTGGTAGTAAGTAATAAGTCCCCACAGCAGCGCAAGCATACAAACATAGCCTCGGTGGTTGGCTGGGGTGCGTTTTATGCTGTGCGGCGACATATTATTGCCTGGCGTCTATGTACACGCAGCAGTAGTAACCGATTGAGGCATCGTCGTCATCGCCAACCGACCGACCACTGCCACCCGTTCTGGTCGGATGGGTCGAGGGTAAAACCGGAGAGCACGATCCACGCAACGGGTGAGTGTTGGTGAATTGTTGTTGAAGGAGATTAGATTTGCCTTCGGTTTGGGATTTGATGATTTGAGAAGTTTTCGCTTCTATTAGTTCGGGAAACGTTTGGCTCAATTTGTTGACCATTCATTATTGCGCATTTAACTGAAAACTGGGGTAATATAGGAAATTTCAAATAATTGAAAGGTTCACAGAAAAAATAATGCGATAGTGTTGCAATCTTTCATACAGCATACAGCATTTTTTTCAATGTTCCAAACAACAGACCTAATTTCAGCTATATCTGGCCTAAATTTTCATTCGAAATCCCATTAATTTATGCCAAATCTAGCATTCCCTTTATGTGCTTTAGATAACGCAGAAAATTAAATATTTCTTTCTATCTGTGTTGCTAAAGATTCTTGTTTCTATCAAATATTTCTGTTTTTATTGTGTGCCCATCGTCCAGAAAATGTACATTATATTACTAAACTTCTGGAACGATAGCCTATTAAACAGCACTAAGGTACACAGAAAAAAAATTTTTTAACAAGAACGTAAAATTCTCCCTTGTTTTCTTTAACACTTTATTTATTCCAAATTTTACATTATTTTATATTCATATATTATCCAACCCTAACAAAAAATTACTTTAAACGAACAATAACTCGAATGGTTGAACTACACCGTACATGGTTTGGATGTTAACCCGAATAGGTCGTTAAGCAAAATAACCATAAGAAATTTATTAGAGTAGGTGCTCCTGCTAGGTTATTAACATTTCAACCTTATATGCTATCATTTATATCTAATTGTGTTATAATTTTTACTATGTCTATTCAGATTTTTTAAAAGTGTTTATTTTGCCTGCGTGTAAGAATTACAGTTGATTTCTTAAAACTAGAGAATCGATCATTGCAATTAAAGATTGGTTTTTGTCTAAAATTATGAATTATTTTGTTGGACATTTTTTCTATAGTCTCAACGTTTGAAACTCTATGTAATTCAGTAGTACTGAACCAGGGTGGCAGCTTCAAAATCATTTTCAGAACTTTGTTCTGAATTTTTTGAAGTGCTTTTTTCCTAGTAGCACAATAACTAGACCATATTGGCACAGCATAAAGCATAGCCGGTCAAAACATTTGTTTGAATATTAAAAGTTTGTACTTCAAACAAAGTTTGGATTTTCTGTTTATAAGAGGATATAACGGGTGGCAACTAAAGTTTTGGAATTTCTTTCTCAAGCTGTCAAAAAAAGACAAACATAGTTGAAGAAGATCTGATTTATTCAAATAAAAGATACATTGTCCATTATTGAAAAAAAATTAGTGAACATTTGAAAACGGTCCGTAATCGGATGTTCGGCAAAGCTTCCGTTTGATGACGGAACAGGAGCGTTGTACGGCCTCCATGTCAAATTTGCGAATGCATCTCTTGATTCTACCAATCAACTGTTTGCAATTCGTGGCTCTCCAGATATTTTTGTACACCAAGGAACTCAAAACCCCGAAGAAATCTCCGATTGGGCGACACTGAGGCAGATGTGTCGGGTTGTGGTTTTTGGGTACAAATGGGATCGAAAGGGTATTCAGGAACGATTGTGTTTTTATGGCGTAATGCGATGACGCTTTATCCGGCCAAAACACGTATTGTCCATCAGCATGATGTTTTTGTAGAAACGGGATCAAAATTTTCTTCAAACATTCGTTCTGGTACACATCTTGATTGATTGCCAAACCAGAGGGCTTGAACCATGGCTTAGAAATGCCTTTCTCGGAAATGGCAATGTACAGCATCACTTTCTGTTCAAACTTATATTTTATGTTCGGAGGTGTAGTAGAACTATCCGTTGAATAGTATCGATCGTTTCCGGGAATCTGCGTCTTCGAAAGAGGGAAGTAGCTTTCGTCGTCCAAAACAAAACTTTTTCCGGAATAATTTTTAATCAACCAACGGCATTGGGATTTCAGCGTTGAAATCTGTGCATCAGTATATTCCGGGGCTCGTGTCTTCTTTCGGTACTTTATTCCGACTCTTTTCAATGTTTTGCAGATGTACTGGTGAGAACAGTTGAACTTTTTTGCGGCATCCCGTTGGCTCAGTGAATCCTTGTTGTTGAAGGCACGAGAAAGAGAACGAAGTCCTTTTGCGTCCATAATTTTGGCTGGTCTTCCACTACCTTGCTTGCGAGCAGTTGTTGGGGATCTTAGGATATGGTAAACAGTCGAAGTCGCAACATTTTCGCTTTTAAAATGTTGTACCGTATACGTTTTGCCGAGATTTCTGTGCAGTTCGTAGAACTGTACAACGCGCTCGCGAAATACTTCTTGTTTCGACGGCATTTTGAACAAAACTGAGCAAGCATAAACAAAACAGAAAATACTAGCAGAAAGAGGAGAGAAAGAGCTAACGCGTACACACTCTTATTTCTCTCTGAGCTCGTTTGTTGTTAAGCATAGAGGCCTTGAAAAAATTCCAAAATTTTAATTGCCACCCGTTAAACATTTTATATTTTTCTTACATTTAACTTGAATGCCCTCAATGAGATCTTTAAAAGTTAAATTTTTCTCAAGTATCGGTCCAAGATACTTTACTTTACTTGACCAAGAAATTGGAACTCCGTTCATAGTGACCATATATGACTATTACTTGGTTTCAAAAATGCAGCTCTAGGCTTGTGTGGAAATATTAAAAGTTGAGCTTTTGGAAGAATTAGGATAAATCTTCCATTTTTTTTAAATAATCTGTAAAAATGTCCAAGTTTTATTGTAGCCTCCTGGATATAACACGAAGACTTTTTCCTTTAGCGGAAATGCCTGTGTCATCAGCAAAGCTAGATTTCGACAGCCTTGAGGTAAATCAGGGAGATCTGAAGTGAAAATGTTATATAGTATTGGCCCATGAATACTTTCTTGAGGAATACCAGTTCTAATGGGCAATTGAACCGATTTAGAACTCTGATAATTTACTTGCAAAGTTCTATCAGTTAAGTAGTTTTGAACTAATTTCATGATATAAATCGGAAAATTGTTTTTTTTTCAGTTTCGCAATCAAACCTTCATGCCAAACACTGTCGAATGCTTTTTCTATGTCTAGAAGAACAACTATAGTGGAGCAGCCTTCAAATTTTTGAAAAACTGGAAAACTAATCAAGCAAATGAAAAAAAAAAAAAAAACAATTGGCTTGGGGGGGTTTTTGGAGGTAGGATTTCTATATAATTGAGTCCGAGTGAACCAATGTGACAGCACTGGTCTCATGCTTCGTGATTCATATTGGTTCTTCCTTTAATTGCATCATAGATACAATGCAGTAATTTTTCAGATATTCCAATTTTATTCCCACTCTTAACTTCAATCTGTGGTTTGTCAACCAAACTTATGTAAAAATGTTTTAGGAAATTTCTTCCTAACAACAAAGGATGTGCAATGAAATGATCTGGCACTACGTATATTTTAACGGTCTTCTCGCGATCATGGACTTTAATTCGAATTGGGATGATACCATAAGTACACAAAGGAAATCCCTCAACACTTCGATATACTGAATGCTTCTCTTCCGATGGGATAGGATTGTGCGGAACCGCTGATCTTCGTATCAAGCTAATCGGACTACCGGTGTCAAAAAGAGATGGGAAGTGTATGAAAGGCTGCACGTTTTGCTTAGAAAAAAAGGCAACACTTACCGTATTAATCTCGGACAGCACTCCACTCAAGTCTTCAACAGCTGGATCCTCTTCTTTGGCGCGGAACTCATCGACCAACGCCACCTGGTTCTTGTTACGGGGCGCTGGTTTGGGGCAATCTCGTAATTTATGTTGTGTTGAGTCACATCTGGAGCAGGATCCCTTCTCCCGACAAGGTTAGTGGAATAATGTCCAACGCCGGAGCAATTGAAGCATCGTACTTCGGTGTCGGTAATCTTGACATGTATTTCTTCAGCCTTCCCGGTCCTTGGTTTAGCTACATTCGATGACGTCGATGGAGTGAGATTGCGGCAAGATCGCATTTACCACAACTGTGCGTAACGTCAAGAAAGCCGCTTCAATTCGGTAACTGTCCCTGCCGGGCAAAGAATCGCGATGTCTGCAGAATGGTCTTGAAATCCGTCAATAATATGTTGAAAGACTTGTGCTTCATCGATGGTTGCCCTTGATGCGATTTCCTCCATCTTCAAAATGTACCCCGTCACGGAAGTTTTCGATGCTCGGAAAGTAGTTTTACGCAACTTGTCGATTATTTCGGTGATTGAGTATGTATGTCCGAAATTGGCAATGAAATTGCTTCTGAACTCAGCATACGTGGACGATTTATGGATGTGAAGGAATATCTCCGCTTCCGTTCCTGGTTCCATAAGGCGGCGAATGCATTTAAGCTTGAAAGCATTATCACCGTTTACTAACTGACACGCCTGCTCGAAATCATTCAGCTATTTCGGTGCGTCAATTAAATCGTCTCCCGGAAACTTGCGCATCATATATTTGACGTCGTTAAACTCTGGTTGCTTGCCAATAGTGGTCTCCAAGACAGCGACTTCCCGGCAAAGATCCGCAATCGTATCTCAGCATCCAAAACACGTTCTCCTTCTTCCTCTTGGTGCCCTCCGTCTTCGGGGTTCTCGCCATTATGGTTTTCTGCTCCATCTGTGCTGTGCTTGCATAAAGGGCTCGAAGGTGTACCACCGTTGCGGAAGCCGGAAATTCGACACCGTGATGGCGAAGCCACTCAATCAGTTCCGTTTTGTTCATGCGTCCAGCCATTTGCAGTGATTTCGCAATTGCTGACACGTTCATTAATAACGAACAGAAAATGGACGACTGATCCCTCTTCTGATAGTTGTAGCGATAAAAGAGTTTCGGATCTCAGTAAGAAAACGTGGTTTCGCGAGAGCATATATATTTGCTCGACCGAACACAACCGGTACTGTACAACGAATGGCGTCTCAATCTTGTTTCGCTTACTCAACACAGATCTTCTGCGATACAGAATACAAAACACACACATACACAAACACAAAAAAATGGCGGTTAGATAACTGTTATACGGGTAGCACACTCAACAAAACATACGTAGATTCAGAAACACTCATTTAGAATAGCTGACTTCGGTTAACCGAAGTACCATAACATAAAAAGACGGCAGTTTTAATCTTATAGGTTATTACAGGTTGTGAAGGGACTGCTTAGGGAAGCATACATTGAGAGTAGCTGAGCGGAAAAGATACAGAGAAGCTTTCATATGATTTGTTTATTGATCAAACTAATAATTAACCTTCAAACAACTCACTAACAATGAAGAGTGACAGTAAAAGTATACACCAGTAAAATTTCAAGTTTAAAGGGGCTATTAAGTAGAACAGTAAACTGAGTTCCACAGATAAAGTACGAATGGGCTTTAGCTTAATTAGCAACTTAGTATGATGTTTAATTTTGTTTATTTTGTTTTTTTTTTCGTAATTCTTGTCTTTTTTCAGTTAACAAAACGACCCCTGCTGCTTATCTTCTCCCAACTATACATTTCAGTGATTTCTCGTGGAAGTACAGATGATTTCTTGGCTTCCTCTAAAGCAAGTATCACGTCAACACGTTTCTTCCAGAGTTTCTGACCAGAATTTGGGCACGGCCAGCGCCGTTATTGCATTACAATGGGTCATCAATTTTTACACATTGAGGATGTATGTTAGTCTCAAACATCATCTGTTGGTTCTTTGTGTAAATACAGCTGATCTGTCAATAATGGAGTAACATCCGTGGGTGGTCAATCATGCTCAATGCAGGATTTCTATATAATTGATAATGCAAATAGAAAACAGCCGTATTCCAATAGATAGCACTACCAATAAATATTAGTGAACAATGTCGAATCAAAAATGCCTTATTTTTGGACTAGTCATCTGTCAACAACTCCGCCTCATTGTAGTTGTTTATTTTTATCGGCATTATATTTTTTAGTGCGCGCAATAATATCAAAATTTGAGCCAAACTAGTGTCATTTGCGGGAAGTTTTGTTTTTTGCTTTCAATTGCTGCAATTAGCGAAAGAACGTGTCGTGTATGGTTTCAACGCTTCAAAAGTGGTGATTTCAGCGTAGAAGACAAGGAATGTCCCGGATCGGTGAAAATAATTTGAAGCTGAAGATTTGAAGGCATTACTGCAAGAAGATTCATGTCAAACGCGTCACAAACTTGCAGATTCAGTGGAAGTGACTTGACAAGCCATTTCACATCCTTTGGAAGCCTTGACAACGATCCAAAAGCCAGAAAATTGGGTACCATACGACTTGAAGCCGGGACACGTCGAAAGGTATTTATTCACGTGTGAACTGCTGCTACAACAACAAAGAAGGAAAGGTTTTCTGCTTCATATTGTTACTGGAGATGAAAAGTGGATCCATTAAGATAACTCGAAGTGAAAAAAAAATCGTGGGGTCACCCGGGACGTGCATCATTATCCACAGTTAATCCACAGTGGTTTGAAGCTTATGCTGTGTATTTGGTGGGACCAACTCGGCGTGATATATTATGAGCGGTTGCAACCAGGTGAGACAATCACAAAAGCTCGTTACCAAACACAACTGATGCCTTTGAGCAAAAGGTATCACAAAATGATTTTGCTGCATAACAACGCTCGGTCACATGTTTCTCATGTCGTTTGAACCTACATAGAAACACTACAATGGGTCATCCTTCCACACCCGCCGTATTCTCCAGACACTGCTCCTTCCAACTATAACCTTTTCCGATCGCCTGGCTTGGCTGAGCAGCACTTCTGCTCTTACGAAGAGGCCAAAACAAGGTAGATTTATGGATCGCTTCGAATGATTAGCAGTTATTTCGGAATCCGGACACGGAATGCGTATGCTACCAAAGAGATAAGAAAAAGTTGTTGCGATGGTCAATACTTTCAAAATTAAATATGTTACCAGTTTTTCACAATAAAGTGAAAGAATTAAGTCTCAAGTTTTGATAAAAAAAAACGCTGGTTTATCATCTGCACATGATACATAAACATGAATTTCTGTCTGTCTATCTGACCCTTAGGGAACGTTCATTAATTACGTCACCCAAAAAAAAAATACTCTTTATAACCCCTTCCCCCCTTGTCACATTTTTTTGTATGAACTTTCAATTTTTTTGTATGGATCGTAACGTTTTCCAAAAACCCCCCGTCCCCCCTCGCTGCGAGACATAATTATTGGACCTTCCCTTATAAATGCAGAAATTACTGAACCAATCGTCGTGAAAACTTGTTTGCAGAGGTTTTTGGGGCTGGATAATGTTCTTATGATGGTTCGAGACCCCTCTCTTCCTTAGAATAAGGAGCTTTCATACAAATGAAACAAAAGTTTCTGCATAATTCGAGAACAAATCAAGCGAATGGAACTTGATTTGGAATATGAGGGTTTTTGGAGGCAAGGAATGTTTCTATGGTGGTTCGAGCCCCTCGCCCCTTGGAATGGAGACGCTCATATTCACATGAAACACAAATTCAACGCAACATGAGTATTATTCAGGCAACTAAAATAACAAATTGTACTTCTCGGGTAAGAAGCGTGATCTGATAGAAGTTATACCCCTTCTTAGTCAATGAAAAAAAAAAACATTCCGTAAAACGACCATAAACGCGCCAGCTCGATTACATTTTTATTCATTTAGATATTCGCGTAGTAGTGTTTGCACCGGGTTCAGCTAGTTGTCTTTAATATTCTATAAATTGGGCCAGAAAAAGATTGGAAAATGTCATTGTTTGCATGATCTTAATAAACTTTCGATAGATCTACGGAATTCATGCTGTGAGAATAGGCAGTTGTAGATAACTATAAAATGAGAAGAATGATTAGTAATTTCCATTTAATTCCATCTATCTTTATTGCTTATCTTGGCAGATACGTGTATTTCGTCTACAACGTTCAGTCTTCTTCAGTGTCGTGTACAAATACTCGAATTATTTGCATCAAGATAAGCAATAAAGGTAGTTGAAATTAAGTTGGAAGTTGGAAGTTATTAATCTTTCTTCTCATTTTCTAGTTACAGGTATACCACTAAAAAGCTAACACTCACCAAAATTTAGATGCAGATGTTGCAGCCTGCAAGACGGGTCTTCTAGTACGTAGGATTTTATGAGATCCCAACATTAACTACAGCAGCGAACTAAAAAGGGGCAAACCCCTTTTGAAACCCTCTTCGTAAATGTTGACTTCTATAAGGCCGGAATCGACTATACGGTTCGGATAGTTACCACTTTTCCGTTAAATGTAAATCAGTTTCCGATTGATTGATTTGGAGTGTGTTCAGATATGATGCATCCATATTGAATCCTTAGCTCATTTACAAAAGGGAGTATATTAGTTTGTGTTCTGACCGCAATCTTTTATAGCAGACTCGTTTTGTAACAATATAATATGATGCAATTAAGTTACAATCAAGTTACTGCAACCAATAATGATAGTTTTGTGTTGCTTGGTCAACTTATATTTGTTCACATCCGCGCAATTTTCGATTTCCTGAACTTTTGTGGTATCATGATTTCACTAGTTAAGCTGACCAAGATCTTCAAATGACTTAAAGTTGGCTTGATTGAATCGATAAACCAATTAATACAGGCTAGGTGTACAGAAAATAGTTACACATTAAAAAATAAGTGTTCACATGTATAAAATAACAATGATCTTAGAAGACAATCGAATACTCAATGTTAGGGACATTTTTTTCATGTTTCCAACTATAGCCTGTTGGATCAATGACTTAGTACAAATGTTGTTAGCATAGCATACCATAGCATCATTCGACCATACACTCTCTTGAATTGACTGCTGTAGAGACGATGGAAGTGCCAGAATAGCTGCCTTGGGTGTGACAGGGCAGCAAGGGATGGGAGGGAAATGTTGATAAAATGTCTACTTAAGAAGATGCTGAGAACTCATGCTACCTTCATAGATCTGAAGTTGGAAGTTGGATGAGATTGTGTGGGAGCTTTCCTGCTTTCTTCATATGCTCATCCTTTGCTTCCTTCATATGCTTTCTTGATATGTATGTTTATATGTATGTAGGTCATTGAGAGTGACGAAGCTAGAGATGTTAATGCACTGCTTTGTTGTACAGTTTTCTGGGCTGGAACACAGGTGTTTCCTACTTGTATCCTGTGTGTGTTTACAATCGATCTCCCACTGACCCGCTGTGCGTTTATGGAAGAAACTTGTCTGCATTTCTTCAGTAATTTATATGTGATCACTATGTGCAAACATTTTTAGCCCTGAAGATTGAAGGTGATAGCTCTTCAAGAATGCCTGTTCCTACACATACATTCTGAGGTCGTCCTATATACAATAAGCCCCGCATGAAAATCTTCATATATCAAATGGATATGTAAAGAGTTTTAACACTGCCAGAATCAAAAATGGACTTAGTAGATCCTGGCAGTTAAGGTATATTTATGATAATTTGAAACGACCTCACCAATTTTCCTTATTTGATGCTGGAAAGCTGGTCCGGATACGGGAGCAGGGCACTAAAAAACAAAAATGGGGGAAAACTACCGACGCACAATCCATCTCAAGAAACATGACCATAACACACTATAAGAGGGATTCTATTCACAACGTCCTACGGAAAGCACTCGGAAAAACTATAACTTCACCATTTATTTCAGTTGAATGAAGGAATATTTTTTTATTTTATTTCCGCGAAAACGACGCAGTAAAAGCAAAACACGTCATTTTCAAAAACATGGTGTTTCCTACTCGTATCCTGGCTCCAAAGCCAAGGGTGTAATGCAATTTCTTGCGTGAGAGCTTGTCTGTCGGTTGGGACATGAGCACTGACTCTGGTCGTAACTTTTTATGGCTTATGGTTATAGCGCCATTACTCTGAAAAGAGAAGAAGGACGCGCCGGCACAGAAACATACGCTCACACTCATACACACATCCACTCATACACACATAGTTTAAAATACTGTTGAAATAACAGTACATCCACCACGTTCTATTTTCTGACATTACGATGCCTATTTTGTTTAAAATTGTGGTTTTAATGCCAACGAAAAGCAATTTGGCAGTCAGAGTTGGCGTCGCAAAAAAGCTTCAAACCTTTCATGTTTATGATTAGTGTTCGAGTCCCTTGCTTGGCGATGTTATAATTTTTGTTAACGATGAGATTTTTGTCATTTATGTTTTATAGTTCTCATTTTTGTTATATTGAAGTTTTAAATAAACTATGATGAATTTAAGGAGTTTCCCACATCAAATTGCATCACGAAAACAAACGCTGTAATAAATTACCCATTGGGTATTTTCTCTTGAAAACTTGGGTAGAAGAAGTTTAGAGTGTTTTTGTTGTTATATTTTCATCGCCGTCAATTTGCGAAAAAAAATTTGCGAGACCTGCAACATGCAACGTCGCAAATTGATTTTGCGCAAGCACCTGCAAAATCCTCAACTCTCTCTTCGGGACATCGGAAAACAACTCGGAATCGTGCAGTTAACGGTGAGTCGTGTGAGTGACCGTACTACAAAACTCTGAGCATCGAACAGAAGTCTGCGCTCAGTTTCTATTAGTGACCAGGATCACAAGCGTGTCGTGAAAGCTTTTAAGCCGAATACTTCGGTCAGGGATGTGGCCAAAAAGTTAAATCTAGTCTAAGTTTTTCGTTCAGAGAGCCAAAGACCAGGAGAGACTGCATACGTACAAAGTGCAGAAGGCTCCAAATCGTGACGCATGGCAAAATACGGTGAGAAAGTCACGGGCCCGGAAACTGTACACCCAGATGCTGACGAAGCCTTATTGTCGCGTCATGGATGATGAGACTTACGTCAACGTGGACTTCCGGCAGCTTCCGAGGCTACTATTCGAGGCATGCAAATGCGACATTTGAGGTATGAACATATGATATTCAATAATAATTTTCGTACCTACCCACTCAACCAAATAGCAAATCTATTTCTAACTTTTAAAAGCATCCCAATCTTCTCATATCTCACTAACCAAATCCAGACACTACCTCTCTCTCCGGATGCATTCTCGTTTGAAGAGGCCAGAGTTTAGAGCGCACTAAAGCTACAACACTGCAATGCTTTCCGGCCATCCGGCAGCTGATACTTGCCACAGTCCTTGCCTGAGTTGTAGCGGCAGCATGTACATCAGAGGGCTCAGTAGCATAACAGCAGCAACGGCAGCAACAACATCATCATCATCATCAACAGCACCAGCAGTGGAAATCAGTACCGTACGGCAGGAAGCGCCCATGGACGTTGAACAATCATTTGACTCTTTTACTCCTCCGGATACTGCCGACTCTTTTCAACCTACTGTCCTTCTCAGTGCATTACACAAACGCACACAATCGCACAAATCCGAAGTCAAACAGTGCGCGAGAGAGCCCCGAAGGGTAAAAACCAGTGCCAGCAGCAGCAGCAGCAGCATCTAGCATATCAAGTCAACCGACTGACTGCGAGTAGATCTCATACCGCTCTGAGGGAGAGGAAATCTTATGCTTTCTGTTTACAGTCAGGCAGCGAACCTGGAAAAGCGCAGCGACGTACGCAGCCTGCCAGTCCAGTTAGTGGGGGCTGCTTTTGTCTCTTTCTGACCTGCGTGTGTATCGCTCTACGTACAATGAGGCTAGAGATGCTTATGTACCAACTAGAGCGGGAGAAACACAGCCAGCAGCGAAACCATCGAGGGAAGAAACAGCTAGGAGGAAAAATTTACGACCACCACCCCCGAGGGGCCCAGAACAGCCGTTCTCCCACCTACTGCCTTCGATGTAGATTTGGCACAGACCGGCACCGGTCTGCTCTTCTGGGGGATGAAATCTTGAGTGTTTTGGCCCGTTTTTCCATCGTGAGGGATGAAATGGTTTCATGTTTGGTTGCTTGTTCCGCCGTTCGTTGGGAAGGGATGAAAATGGTGCTGCTGCTGCTGCTGTGCTGGTTGAGTCATCTATGTTTGTATTTATATATTTTTTTTCTATGAAGAGTGTAGTGAGAGTATCCAGTGGAATATGATTTTTTTTTTTGCGACGGCTTCTGTCGTTGGGGCAGTTTTTGGTACATAATCGTAGGAATTTGCAGTTGATGTTAAAGCAGTTTTGCAATTTTTGTGCAATCAATCGTCTTTAAGTTCATTGGGTATGGTGCAGTTATGAAAATCGGAGGGAAACTTGGATTGTGTCAATGTACACCAGAATTTAGAGATAGATTTGATATGTTTTGATGTGAAGACACGATTATTTCCAATAAATTTTCGAAACCATTTTTTCATCTTAAGCCCCCACATTAGAAATGAAGATATTTACCGCAAACAGAACAACTTATGAATCTTAAAGACATCACATTTCTGTAGATAACTTTACAGTTATGAATTTTTATCCGTCGATTTAATCTGTCTGAGATCTAGCAGTTTGTATTCTTGGATCGAGTAGTTTTGCTAATACTTTACTACACAGAAATAATTAATTTTAATAAGCGTGAAAAATTTACCCTCGTGTAATTCCAAGCCAAAGGAGCGTAAAAAACGATATTGTTTGCAGTCTTTCATACCGGCTAGAATAAGGCGTTATCTGGATTAAATATCCCATTATTTTTTGCCAAATCTAGCATACCTTTTATGTGCATTAGATAACGCAGAAAATTCAGTGCTTCTTTTAATCTGTGTACTCGACGATAAAAAGGATGAATTGTTTCCTAAATACCTGTCCGCTCATATTGTCAGTTGAGTATATTCTGCCATATTTGAGATTATGATGTTCATTCAAAAAACTACAAGCTACAGCCCCATTCGATTGTTAGAAATGATGACGTAGAACAATGCAACTAAATGAAAGTCATTTAGATTGTACACTGCAATATTCCATGAGTTGCCCCTCTCAGATCTATTTTTTCCAAGCTTTATAATACAAGCAATTTGGTGTATTCTGATTGTTTTAATGCCCAATACAATAGAAATTATAGAATTTTATTTTCGATATGTGCTAGCTCGTCCAAGCTATCCAGGATTCAAAATATTCATTGAATATGTATGGATATTTATCGTAGCCTTCTAAAGCCCAAATGGTTAGGGTTACTACTGTGTATCATAAGTTCTGAACTTGAGGTCCGTTTTCATGAACTTGAACATCCAAAGATAAGCTGATGACTGGTGACTTTACAGAATGTGTTTGATTGAATATCGTCACCTTTTATAGATTATAATGCTAATGTTACGATTACAGATCCCAATTTGGTGACCTGAACCACCCCATGATATCTCGTTATATTTCTGGACCTTTCAGAAGACTCACTTAGTTTGGTCAAATACATATTGTTACTTTGTTTGCTTCGGAATAGTTTTTATGTTTTTTGTATAATTTGGATAACCTAGAATATTATCTCATAATGTCTGTTTTTCTGTCAAGATATTCAATGAATATGTTTCAATACACATCGACTCCATGCATAGCTCAGAAAGCTTATGTTATTGTAGGTACCATATTCTGATCTCAAGGATAGTTTGAACGACCTAGAACATGTCGTATTACTAAATAATGTTTGTTGACCTTTTAATGTGTGAAAAAGGCGGTGCATGCTAAAAATAAACCCAACAGCGGGAGATAATTTCTCACCCGTGTTAGCCAGTATTGGGAGAGGAACAAATCGCTAGAACCAGAAAAATGCAATAGGTAGTATAAGAGCCCGATCGGTTGCATAACCTTTTACCAGTCAAGGGGATTTCCTCCCCCTTGTCTACCCTGCATGGGGTAGTATGGTAAAGCGTTATGTGCCTGATTCGGATACTACCGTTCAAATGTCCTCCGCTCGTTTTCAAACTTGTATCTTTCAATTTCAAAGCCTGCCGTTGCCCTATACGAAACCATCAATTCACTTTCTCTTCATGTCTATTCGTTCGCCAGCGCTTCGTATGGAGATGAGAAATTATCTGCTTCTGACAAACTTCATCAAAGATCGTTACTTCCGCGCATGGGAGAATACAAAAACAACAATCATGGGTTGGATTTCAAGTTTGAAAGTCCAGAACAATTAAAATAACCTACACACTACCAAAATCTCGTGTAAATTTCTGTCCCTGAGACCGACGAATGCAAGCGTCCTTTAGCGCATAAGAATGTGTTGAAAGAGATGAGAAAATAAATTCAACCGAACACATCTCTTGTCGAATTGCGTATGTATTAGTTTCAGGAGACATAATTTTACACGAAATCTTTCTTTACGTTCCCCGACTATTACATTCCCCGACTTTACGTTCCCGGACTATTTACAAACATGGATTAGGTCTCGTGTAAAATTCATAATTTTTAGGTGTGTAGAGGATCACAAAGTTGTAAAACAATGGCTGTTGATCTTTCAAAAGATTAATTGAAAATGTTTTAATACATATGATCACCATAAATCGCCCAAATTTCAACTGTTACAACTTTAGATCTGAAGTTTTCAACTTAAAGACAGTTTGGATGACCTAGATATCCCAAGGTTTTTGCATTATATGTTCTACACTATTCAATGCATATTGTTAAGGCATATTGTCTCTTTGCACACACCAAAAGCTACAGTTCTAACAGTAGATCTAATGTTCTGTACTTGAAGACAGTTTGGATTATCAAAGTTGTTGGCCACACTGGTCTGAGCGCACCTACCTTTGGGTATCTACGAGTGTTGGCACAGCCGTACAGTGAGTCGGCACTGTAGTGACAGTAGAATGACATACAGATTTGTCATAGTTAGTGAGTACGGGATAGAAGAGGAAAGAACACAATAGGAAGAAAACAGTAACAGTGAATAGAGAAAAGTGAACCTTAATTTATTAACCTATCCGGATTTATACAACTATTCTTAACTATACTTAATTTCTTCCCCTAAATTATTGTTTACCCGCCATACATGCTACTCTGTGAATTACGTAGCTAAGAGAATCGGTAAGAACAAATCTAAAGGTAACATATCGATTCAGTTGATCTTATTACAATTGCTTTAACTTGGACCTAAAACTATACCATCCAAAGCTATTTGCTACTAAACACCCGAAATTATATCAAAAGGATACTAAACGTAAGTTTAAAAATTATAATATACATTTATAGCAATAGGAATAACGTAAAGTTGAGAACATAATGGTATTAAACCTATTGAGCATGCTAATGCGTATATTATGTACAATTTATATTTATCAAAATTAATTTACACCAAAATTATCGTTACAACCGGATTAAACGTTTTTTATTCGTTCCGGTCAAGAATCATAGCGTCGGAAAACTCCCGTTGAAATTGAATTTCAACAAAAGTCATCTCAGTTTTTCTCATAATGTGTTTATAAAATATTCACAGAATACGGTTGGATACGTACCGTAACTTTGTGTAGTCCAAAAAGCTATAATAACAACTGCAGATCCTAAGTTCCAAGCTCAAGGACTGTTTTGATTACCTAGAACATCACAAAATTATTAAATGATGACTGTTGACCTTCCATAAGGTTAATTCATTATGTATCGTAACCTTATATAGCCCTAAAATCTGCTTTTAGAACTGCAGATCTTAAGTTCTTAACTCCAGTACATTTTGAATATACTAGGGCATCTTAAAAAGATACAACATTTTTTAACGTTTATCAACGAGAACTTAATAATACCTATGCCTATGTACCATGTTCTAAAACAACGCTTGATAATATAAATTAGGCGTTTATATTTTCTTCCTGAACTTCTTCATATTCAGGATGATCTAGGTCGTCAATAACCATATTTTTTTTGATATTTCCCAGTTAGAAAAATTAATGTAGACACAGTTTGTGACTGTATAAAGCTATTTTGCTTTTGGGGTCATATATGACTCTTAAGACCTGAAGGAGTTAGTATACTTTTTAATACAAGGCTTTACATTTATAAAAATTTCAATAGTAAGTGGACCAAAGAAACGTAGTCTATCAAAACTGATGCGTAGAAATATTTCCAATCGATTGGTGCAAAAATTTTGAAAATATTTCGAGAAATGACTGAGATATTTATGCTCAGGACCTGACCACTTTTCGTGGCGGTCTCAATGCGATTTATTTTAAATTGTACCCCAGTATAGAAAACAAAGACGTTCTCCAAAGTAAAAAAACATGGTGTTTGAAACGTTTGGTTCCAAACAAGAACACAAAAGCTTATATTGTTGCAGTTTGGTGTCAATAAATACGAAGCGAATGTCTCTGATATATTTAAACGCCAAAGTAGAAAGAGTTATGCTGACGACGAAAGGAACTACGGATACTATCCCAAGTAATATCTTAAATTTGATGAGGGTATTGTAGACCCTTAAAACCTAGATTAAACTTGCAATCTTAGTGTATCAAACATCTGAAGGGATTTCTGAGTTCCAATCGGAAAAGCCCACGATAATGGACCAACCTACTCAGAAAAGTAAAATATTGTCAGTTACTGGAAAACTACTGACAAGAAACTATAAAAGTTGTTTTTTGCGGTTTAAGAAAGTGATTGTCAATCTAGTCATTCCAACACGGATATTTCACATACTTTGCTTGACTATCTGCTTACTGTCTGAGAATATTTCGATTATCAAGGGTATACCACAGGGAAACAAAATGTTAGAAAAAATGTCATATTGCATAAAATTTAAATACATAGAATTTAAGTATACAGGAGCGAAAACTTAAAAATTTGCATCCACTCAATGTGCATGATGTTGAAAATAATATATACCCTCCTTTTAAACTACACAAGAATGGCTTAGTAGTTTACATTGTCAAAACTTATAGATGACGCTCTACCAGTGTGGTTAAACCAGGATTATCAAACCGTGGAAATTTCCAAAACGTTCCATTCCGAGTTATAAGAAACATAAATGACATGAACTACCATATTATTGATTCAACACACGCTTAGCAGTTCCATGCAAATGTTGCACAGTGTCTCAACCAGTAGAAATTTCTAATCTAAATTGTATCTTGTAGGCTGCGCCATCTAGCCTCTTAATTAATACCGTTCGAATGCCCTCCGCTAGTTTTCAAGTTACGGTAGGGAACGGCTTCAGCTCCCCGAGACGAGATGGAAGTTATCTGCTTCTGACAAACTTCATCAATTTGAATAATGTTAAAGAGTGTTTTGAATGTATGTCAATTGATTACAAAAAATATATTCAAAAACATTTTAAAAACATAACCATTCATTAAACTCCTACCACCACAATCTGTATAGCTAACAATTCCAGTTTGTCTTTAACTGCTGCACGCTTCTACCAATTTTTGAGCCTTTTTCAGGTTCCATTTGACGATAGCCCACCATTTCTAAACTGGGTGGAGCTGGCGTGTTGAAAAGACTGATGTTGAAAAGACTGATGTCCTTGGGACCCACCTGCATATTGTCGGTGGGATGCTACTTCGTAATCTGTTTCCCGTAATAACATAGCCTCTTTACCGTAATGATATCGCCCATTATCACGCAACAAAATTGTGTCAGCATCGCGTACAGCTTTCGGGATCGTGTTCTGGCCATCTTGTTTTGTCCATCATCACAACTTGGAGTCAATACCTGCTTATAAGTCGACAGTCTGGTTCGAATTTCATTGCAATGCACAACTGTAGACGACATTCGAGCCTAAGTTTATACGAAATTGATAACAACATCTCTTAGATAGATCGAAGTGAGGCGCGCTGAAAATCTGACGTGTTAATTTCTGCGTTCATTCTCTCTAAAGTTCAAGTTCATTTTGACGATAAGTTCGGTTGTTAATTCGATTAAATCTTTCCGTGACGTTTGCGATTGTTATGATGAGAGTTTCAGGAGACCATTAGTGAGTGAAAGTGAAATAGAGTTGCTAGCGCACGGAAGCCGTTTCGAAGTGCAAAACTATGCGGAAATGTTGAAGGCCACCAGGAATGCTGTATAATGTTGATCGTCTGCCGGAAGTGTGCTACCTAGTGGCAGTCGTGAGAGTTCGGGTTTGAAATCAGAAGGGTAGATGCAGAGTGGCCTTTAGCAGTAGGGCAGCATTTTCGAGCGTGGTTTGGCCAGACGGAAAGGCGATCGACATGCATTTAACTAAGTACCTTTTTACATACATTATGATTGTTATTTTTGTACTCTTCTATACGCGGAGTAACGATCTATGATAATGTTGTTCAGGAAGAAAAATTTTGTTTTGTTTTTTGTTCTATAAAAAAAAATCCATCTCTTAAACAAGATCACGTTTCTACATGTTTGCATTTGCATGAGAGCGAAGATTCATAAAATGCGTTGTAATTCAAATCTATGCATTTGATGCATTGCATGTCTAAGCAACTCATTTTACAAAATCAGTTTTGCGGTTAATGCAAGGCAGTCAGCCTAGTCACTTTGACGCTTGTATCCTGTCCTTGATATGCTGCAAGCATCAATATTGGCAAAAGAAATAATTAGACGTCATCGAACCTATTTAATCTAATTATTTCCAAGAAACTTTCTCATACTGGTGGCGTTTGTATAAAACTAGATTATATTAGATTTGCTAACAACATCTTTAACAGGATAATCATTGTTTTATCATGGAATATATTCAGTGATCAAACAATGGTTATCCGATAAGGACTGAATAAACTGCAAATATATCATCAATGATAAAAAATGTGCACTAATCGGATATCACGAAATTAACTAGTTTAATAATAAATGAGTTTATTTTTATTAGCAAATCCTGTGAGGAGAGCGAATTTACCCGGCAAACGCCGCACTGCCTCAAATTGAACTGATTAACGTTAAAATGATTGTTTTTGTTAATCTGATTGTGTCAGCTGGTGAATACGGCGGTTAACAAACGTTTGTAATATGTTGCCATCGATCTGTACAGGTTCGTTGATTTGGAATATGAAAGTGAATTTGCAATATCATATTTGAACACGTGTTGTGATTTTCACATCCACTCTGATGATACCGTAAAGTTTTCGCATTTCAATCGGTTAAAAACCGAGCCAAATTCTGTTCACGCCATTTCTTTGCACCGCAAAAAATTTAAACGAATATTGCATCTTAAATATGGTGTAATTTTGAATGTAGTGGACGGAAACGTTTGACATTTGGGTAGCACCATACTGAAGTTAGACGGGTTCGGGCATATCGATGCACGTTCACTACTCGAAAGACAGCTTTATTACTTTTGTGAGAATTAAAATTACTCCATATTATCGACGATTCAATATCCACATGAGCGATGTGTCTCATACGCGCGCTATAGTTGATCAATACGCCGATTTAGTACACTATCGCGGGAGGCCACATTTTCCCCAACTACGACTACGGTAACTTCATCTATTGTTGGTGCATTGAAGCGTCTTTCGTGTTGTCCTGCTGGGATTTTGTCGCGGTCCAAGGCGGTTTTGAACAATCTAATCAATTCATTGTGCTGGTATAACATGTTTTGCAACTGTTCAACCATTGCCTATTACACTCGCCTATTTTGTCGAGATCCAAGGCGGTTTTGAACAATCTAATCAATTCATTGTGCTGGTATAACATGTTTTGCAACTGTTCAACCATTGCCTATTACACTGAAGGATTGTGTGCGCAACGCTTATCTACTTCTTCACTTGAATTGTCCATGAAAACAGTTTGCCAAAACTGATGGTCTGCGTCGGGTAGTGGCAACAACACACCTGAACGATGGTAGATTTGACCTTGGATCTATGGTAGTGAAAGGAACCGCTAGTTAGCATGGTCGGAGAGAACAGTACAAAACGCACTAGAGGGATAGAATGACCCACTCAATATATATGCTCAAATCTTCAAAACTATAGCCTCAAAGGAATGATACTTTATAATTTTTATATAAAACAACATATCTCATCATTTTGTAGTACAATGAAGCACTAAATACACCAAATTATGATCAAAGTAGATGAAATTGTTATGACTGTCCCTCACATGTAAATAATATTATCATTAACAAAACCTTCTACCATGCGTTAATAGCTATGGTTTGTAATTAATTCACTTCACATGTATCGTACACTACAAAACTTTTAGATAGTATCAAAACTTCACTATAATTCCATGTATTTTCAGAATATTCAGACAAAACTATGCAAAACTAAAACTAGGGCAGAACGCACCGTGGCGTTATGCATACGTCTACACGCTTAGCCAGGGGTATGGAAGTAGTTCGCCTCCTCGCGGTGCACCCTGGAAACGTTAAGCTCCCCTTAACGGCTAAACGAACTACAGCGGAGGAAGCGCCATACGGCGCGGGATCCGGCAGGAGGTCGTAAGCGGTCGTGACATGGGGAACAGGGACGATCCTGGGTTAATGCCGCACTCCCAGACATTCCAACCCCGGTCCTGGCCCTGGCTTTCTCGATCGGAGGAGGGACCATACGACGCGAGGTTCGGAAGGTACCGTAAGTAGTCGGGTAGGGAGATCGCGGACGATCTGGATTGACAACCAGATGTTCCGAGCCCGGCTTGGATCCAGGAGCATCTCGATCGAATCAGCGTCAGGTCAGGCGAAGCTAACTACTAAAGACCTATGTAGTTAGACATAGTGGGTGCGTAAACACACTAGCCCCCTCCTGAAGTAATACCGAAAGGTGGTTCCGGGAGGCCGGGGCTCGAGGCACGGGTGGGTTTTTAGTGGGTCGAGGAATAGGCGCCCTCATCCCCACACCCTGAGTTCTTCAGGAGTCTGTTCGCAGATTTTCCATCCCGTCAAAAAAAAAAAAAAACACACTTAACCAAAAGTACTTAGTGGTGCGGTTAAGTGTATGAAGCCAATGTTGGGTATAAATAACTTACTTCTCGTAAAATTTACCAAAAAGTAAGCAATCTGAACCCAATGGTAGATAAACACAATCATACCCATCGGGCTTCCCACACTCAATTTCTCCGTTGAGGTTTTTATTCTAATCGTGTATAAAATGAAGCGTTGGGAACATATCGCAACGCTTTGCGCTACGTCTTTATTCTATATTCATTGGCTGCATGACTACCAAGCAGGTAAGAGGATGTGGTGATATGTTGCAACCTCCTCACTTTACAACTCTAATGAGTAGCTTTTTATAGACGTGTTTTTACTTTTTACAAGCGGTGCATGCTATCCCAATATTGTACTGCATCATATTCCAGTGTTAGGGTGCGTCTTACCCCAATTTTAGGGTGCATATTGAGCAATTAACAGGCGTTCTACTCCGGTGTCGTCTTGGGATCAAGTTGGAAAGGTTTGAAAAATCATGAAAAATCATCGTTTTGAATTTAAATCACATATGATCTACACAACGAAAACATCGTAACGCACCATACTCAATAACTTCCTTCTGAAGTTCAGCTTCCATACCCTAGTAATTCTCGATGTTGCTTAAACGGTGCGTTTTGTACCATCCGCTTCTACCTGTGGACTCCATGGATGATCTGAAACCATACACAGTATAAGATCTTTCAATTTTTTCCACTTCCATTTTTCATGACTACATGGCGTTGGTGGGGCTGCCACTTTAAATATAGCAGACGCGATATGGCGTTTCTTACTCAGCCGCTGGATGCCAGGACAGACGCTGATTGAGCCGTACCTCCTTGGTGGACAGACGCTCGGAACGCACCTTCTCAATCTAGCTGTAGTCAGAAGGACAACAGTGCCCAGGCTTAATTGTAAGCCAAAGCTAGCTTAACATTGAAATTGAAATTGTTAGTAATCTTTCATACAACTGACATGATTTCAGCAATATCTGGCATGCATTTACATCACATCTTGAGTAATTCGTGATCAGGCCCTAAAAGTAAATTTAAAAAAAATCCATGATTGATTTCTCACGAATCCCAAAATACTCTTGCGAATTAGGGCAGTCAAAACTTCTGAAATTCTCAACTCAACGAAGAAGGTAAATGGATTGTCTTACTACCGCCGTTTTTACTGCCTCTGCGTCACCTCACACAACATATATCTATGTGAAACCGATACTCTGCGGTTGGCACGTTACAATAAAAATAGAGCCGTAATTTCTACATCATTCTAATGGGAGATGACATCCGCACTCCTGCAGCCCAAGGCTAAGGTCTTGTGTCAAATTTTAATCTACGGTGCTGAAACTAACTGGGTCTAAAACATATAAAGTATACCGAGCTGAATTCGTCGTGAAAAAGTATAGAATCCGAAAAGTCCAAAATGGCAGCTAGCATCGAGCAGCACTCATTACCTTCAGCTATCTCATACTGAACGTCGGATTAACACAAAACTGAGTTGAATGAGTTGAACAAAATACAATTTCAATTTGTTAAAACTTTATTTCACATGAAAAATAAAACGGTGCAAAAATAACAGTCTGTGTCATCTCGCAAACAGAATCATGTCACAAAATCGTAAAACACGTCGTATGTCATTAGTATACATAATAAACAAAAGGGGCCCTAATGCATTATCCTGGCGCACTCCAAGGTCATTCCCCACGGCACTGAAAACAAAATCATCAAAAACAGTTTGTTCCCAAGTAACATTGCCAAAATCCTCCAGCTTTGTTAGGTTTTCTTAAAGTTTTATGGAATCCACTAGAACTAAATTTGATTTTATTATGGTACACTACACGGCAAATTGGCATTGATGGAAGTCATAAATCGACCAAATAGTTTTATAGTAGCTATTGTGAAGATAAATTGGCCTTTTGGAAAAAATGTAATTTCTTCCAATCGCCATATTGACATACAAGAAATCATTAAAATGTGGAAAAATAAAAGCACCAAATTTTAAATGAGCTGTAGATAGGAGACCAATTTCAGCATTCTTTTATATAACCTTAATAAATTCCATCAATTTTCAGAAAATCCTCGATTAATTTATCGAATATATTAGTTTCAATTTTGTTCTTGTTGTGAACACGCATAATTTCCGAGGCGCATTAATTTTCGGCTCTTATCGTGCTAATATTCACCTTAAAATTCAATGCGCATAGGATTTGGAGCATTATACGCTATAAAATACTCCATTTGTTATGGATTTTGTGACCGTACAAAATTTCCCGCAACACTAGAACATTTTTCTTAGATATTATGTACTGTTTAATGAATCAAAAGAGCAGAGAATCGACCAAATCAGAACAAAAAAAGCCAACCACGGTATCACCGTGAAGTTTGACAGCTGTGGCAATTTGGTCTAACTAATGCTGGTTTTGATGACAGCCAATAGGTTTTATGAAGGTTCTTAAGTGGTCATAACATCTTTCACAAGAACATTTTCAAAATCTTTATGGCCTTATAAAGGTATTAATAATATGTTTCCACAACCGTCTATAGAGTGGGCCACTTGGTACACATTTCGGCTTTGAAGATGCATAGAGGAGGTGTTGGTGGATAAAACAGTTTTGAATGATTGTTATTTGGGTAGAGTTTTGTCAGTCAAACAGCTTTCAAACCATCTCGCAGTAAAGGGTGTCCACGATGAAATTGCCACACTATGAAATTGCTCTAACTGTTTAACCGTTGGGTAGAATTTAATGAAAATTTGGGTGGATTTAGTTCATAGTGCATTATTTACATCCTGCAAGTTTTAAAGTCCTGTGATCAAACTCGCGGAAATGGAGTCGAAAGAACAGCTCGTGCGTGATAAAATCTTGCGCATTCATCACGAGAACAAGGATCTCTCGCATCGTTCCATCGCTAAAACGTTGGGAATCGCGAATTCCACGGTGTCGCGAGTGATTAAGCGGTTCGAGGAACGGTTGACCACCGATCGGAAGCCCAGAAGTGAAGGAAAAAGTATTCCGTACAACACCAAAAATCACAACCGCGTAGTTGGGGCCTTCAACCGAAATCCGAACGCCTCCGTTCGGGATGTGGCTAAGAAGCTGCACTTAAGCCGAAGTTTTGTCCAGAAGGCCAAAACTAAGGCTGGGCTTCGAACGTTCAAGGTACAAAAGGCCCCTAATCGCGACGAGAAGCAGAACAAGTCCGCCAAAACCCGTGCCAGGAAGTTGTACCTCAACATGCTGACGAAAGTTGAATGCTGCATCATGGACGACGAAACATATGTGAAGGCCGACTTCAAACAGATCCCCGGCAACCTGTTTTTCACGGCCAAGGATAAGTTCAGCGTTCCGGAGCATGTCCGCACTCAGAAGATGTCCAAATTTGCGAAGAAATTCCTGGTTTGGCAAGCCATCTGCACGTGCGGGAAGCGGAGTGCACCTTTCGTGACCCAGGACACGATGAACGGACAGGTGTACATAAAAGAGTGCCTCCAGAAGCGGCTGCTTCCTCTCCTGAAGGCCCACAACGTCCCAACAATCTTCTGGCCGGATTTGGCCTCATGCCACTACCCAAGGACGTGCTGAAGTGGTATGCGGACAATAAGGTCAATTTCGTGCCGAAAATGTTCAACCCTCCCAACACCCGGAGCTCCGCCCCATCGAGAAGTACTGGGCGATTATGAAGCAGCACCTTCTTAAACGACCTAAGGTAGTGAAGACAGTCGAGGAACTGAAGAAAGTATGGGTTTACATGCAAAAACGGTTGATTCACAGGTTGTGCAGAATCTTATGGCCGGGGTTAAGGCCAAGGTGCGGGCATTTGCGTATGGACTGTAAATAAAATACGAGTAAAATGGTAAAATGAAGTTTAATAGTTATTTCTCAATCCCTGAAAATTTGATGGCAATCGGATGAAAACTCGAATTTTGCGAATCAATTTTGTGTGTGGCAATTTCATCGTGGACACCCTTTACCGAAATTCACAAAGCTGCTTTATTGTTTGCAACTGTAAGGGCCTAGAAAATTGCTTCAAAAGCGTGTTTAAGATACAAAAAAACAGCAACAATCATATCTTTACTCTCTAAGTTATCTTTTCATTTTTTTTAACATTAAATTCAACCCGGTTTCACAAGAATGGCCTTCCCGATAGCCATATTATTCCGGTATTATCAAAAAATTACTATTTGAATTATCTAGTAACTAGCCTTTCACAGCAAGTTCTAAAGCCCGATTCAAAGTTAATATGGACGCATTCAAGTGATCATAACTAATGAATTAAACAACATACACGGTTGATCAAAACGTCAAACAAATTTATTCAGTTATTTCAGTTATTTAAGCTATTTCGTTTCACCGTTTCGAACGAACTGTCGCACTTTACTTGTGTTCGATGTCATCATGATCTGCACAGTCGCTGGGGACACTGTACCGGCGAACTTATTCTACTCTAAACGGATTTGTTGTACTCTTGTCACTTCTTTACCGCATCCTCGAAGTTTTCGCTTGACAATTTACAAATATTTTTCGATCGGTCTGCACTCAGGGCAATTCGGAGGATTAATCTCTTTGGCGACAAAATTAACATTGTTTGCAGCATATCATTCTAGTACCTCCTAAGAGTAGTGGCAGCTGGCTAGATCCGGCAAAAAAAAATAACGTTGGTCTTGAATTACCGAGTGAAGGGTAAAATCCACTTTTTCAGGCACTCTTCAATGTAAACATTCGACGTCATTGTGTGAGATGCAGTGATGGAATTCTCACAAAAATATCAGTTCATCGTGCGCTACCTTTTCACTTGGGAACTTCCCGTTGCTACTTTCACAAGCCAACGTTTCTTGAGTGAACTTTCTGGGATGAGAGAATGAAACATCGCGAACTTTTTCGACTCGAGTCACCGACGCGAGGATACGAATAAAATCAGATCATTTTTTTACTCTTCATCTTTACACCACATTCGTTCTTGAAAAGCACACTGCGCATTTCATGGAAATGAATTCTGGATAGAGTAATATCTTCCTTAAATGACATCCCGCATGATGACTGTGTGGCCGGGGAGGTTGGGTTAAAATTGTCCTCAATGCGTCACGCCATTCCAGCAGAAGTTTCCTACCACTCGACTTTTGCGGCGGCACAATACTTAAAAAATCAAACATCACAACTAACGTGAACATTGCCTACACATTCTCACTAGAGAAAAAGAACAAAGCCGAGGAGATATTTGGTTGGATCGGATCTCGAATACAAGTGAAACGTTGTGAGATGGAGAACAAAGGATCTTTCGCGATGAGAACTGGAAACGTTTCCTCACTCTGCGCTTTCATGAACTTTAGATTGAAGTTCACTCGCGAACTTCGAGTGCGAAGTTCCTCGGTGATATATCATTGCACTGAGTAAAGAGTGAACGTTTTTTGAAAATGATTTTCCCAACACTGGTGAGGTGTGATGAAAACCTTGGTTTTAAGGCCACAACTGCAGATTCCTTGCCATATCAGTAGTATCCGAGCAAACTTATCAGCGAAAACAAATTAATATCTTGAAAGGACATCTCCACGACCAGTCGCCAGGTAAAATTTTTGTTCAGGGGATTTGTTTGTAATCCGTTAGGCATATTTTTCATCATTTATTAATAAACAGCCATCAAATTTGGTCAAAACTCGTTCGTTTAGTAATAGTGCTCGCTTTTTAGCCACTTAATTTTGTTTCAGGGAGCGATTCGGATGTAGACTGGCACAAAAATACTTATATCCTTCTCTTGAAAGGATGTTACGTACGGTGGAAAAGTTGGAATCGTATTTCTTTGCCAAATCACGTATGGAGACACCTGGGTTGCCATCCACGTATCTCAACACCTTTCTCCTCAGCTCTTTGTTCCGAATGCCACTTTTATGACAGATGCGCTTTGCTCTATCTGCACTCAGAGTATCCTTGTAACGTTTGATTACAAGACACACCGTTGACTGTGGGAATTTCAACACTTTTGCTATTTTTGAGGCAGACCACGAAGAGTTCTCTAGGTGTTTGTGCACAAATAATTTTCTTTTTTCAAGTTCCATGATTCGTAAGAAAAAAACTTTTCTCGAATTTCTTCGTCAATAAAATATCAACAAATGCCTGTCAAACGTTGTTTCTTCAAATCACCAGGGGCGCGGTGGTGGATTGAACCGTGCATCTAGATTTACTTTGAATCGAGCTTTAACTTATCAGTGTATGACGCTCTGAAACCTTCAGCACAATGGAAAGCCACTGAAGCAAAGAAAAAAAATCACTTGACTAAGGGTGCACTGAGAAAAATGATTGGTACACGCAAATATATTCTAATTTCATTTAACAGGAATTTCACGTTTAATTGGGCACAAACATCATATTAGTTTGAATTCAATGCCTACAGTTGTTAAAACCAACTAAAATTTTGAGTTATTGTTTCGGGAACTGTTGTTGAGTTCAACTGAAGAACGTTTGAATTTACTCTTTATGTTGGTTCACACCATGCAAACACAACCGCATTCACGTTGACGCGCTTTATACCCTGATGTTTTTGAGAACACAACACAAGAAAGTTCAACCTCGAAGATTTACTTTTAAGGGTTAGGTTGAACACGCATGGGGTGAATAAATTTTTTTTTTGCTTTATGATGTTTAGTGGTTTAGTATCACAATTTATGCAATCGTATTTGTTTCCTGTTTTCCTTCAAAAAATGTAATTCCGAAAAATCTTTAAGTGCAATTACGTTTTTCCTTCATCAAAGTGTGTGTTTAAACAAGTTCTAAAATTTGCTCAAAACACCGGTTGCATAAGACTTGAAATGAGAAAAAATTAGGCGAAAAATACTATTTTTTCAGGGCCTACCTTACTCTTAAGCGTGCAAAATGATCTGCTAACTAATAGCTTCCGAAAAGACCTACGACTATGAATTTTACAGCAAAGTTGCTTCAAATACAATAAGAAACAAATTTGTAGAATACTGTACTGCTTTTTGTCAACAAATGTGAAAGAAAGAATGTTTATTTCAATATTTCCAAGGACCACCCTAACTGAAACTGATGTTAAATTGTCTGATGTCCTAATTGTAAGCTACAACTTTGCCGAAGACAGTTTTGTCCTTAAGTCACATCTGCATAGTGAAAATAATTTATTCCTGCTAATTTTTCATTCTGGCCCAGTGTGCAAAATGCAAATAAAAATTCAAAGGAGCTCATGTTTGTTAAAGCCAGATATCGCCTAAGCGATAAAGAAATATATTTGATTGATTTTCGTCTGCTTCTGTTTTGGGAAGCATTATTTTCCATGAAGCCAAACTTTAATTACGCTCGTGTGAAAAGAATAATTTATCTATGGGTAAGCAATATTTGAAACATACATTCAACTAATCATGTTTTTTGTTGTTTCGTGAAGCACGTAATTATTTGAAGTGGTAATCATCTTTCTTACTAACCTGCAACCCCAGGAGTGGACAGCAATTTCTGCTAGAACCAAAGATGGGAAGATAATGTATTGATACTGCATAATTGATGCATTATTTTAGGGAAGCTCAAATGAAATGTGTTAACTGAAAAGCCACTTGTTAAAGTACATATAACAATACCAAATCTTAGATGAAACAATTATCTACGCGAATGGGCTGTTAGGGAAGGAATTTGCTTCTGCATGGTGATCATCCGCAAAATAACTGGTTTCTATCGCTCACACATCCCCGCGCAGGTCAGGTCCGGGCGCGTGAAATATCTGTTTTTACTGGATCGTGACAGAAATCAATTTCCAATTAGAGGGATTGAAAGACAACTACTAATGTTTCCGGTTATGTTTCTCTCGTTGTCATTAAACAACCTCAGAGAGAAACTCGGTTAGGTGTTGTATGCTAATCCTCTTAATGGAGTCCCCATCATGGATTCAAATACATTAAACTAATCATGTTTTTTGTTGGTGCATGAAGCAATTGGCTGTAATGTTTGAAATTATTGTACATTATTTACATCTTGAGTGCAACCTTTCAACATAATTACAAACAACTAGCATACACGCTATTTCCAAACAACCAAAAATCTTGCACGGTTGACTCAAATCGAAGGAGTCAGAAGTATGGCATATATGCATGTCCGCTACATCTGTCATATGAGCTTCAAATACTGGTAAATTTGCCAAAAGAATTAAAAAAGATAATGATAAATAAATACAGAAAAACTTTATGTATTGTTGCTTATTTTTAATTGGAAAAATAAATAGGAATCACGCACACACTACCATATTCCTTTAAATAAAAATCATCAAAGTTACCATTTGGAATAAATATCCAAATTTTAGTAAACTTTTACTCAGTTTCATCGATAGGCACAGTTACTCAAATTTTGTAAACGTATGTTGAGTGATTTTCGCCTCAAAAGTGTGTCGCTTGCGTTCATCTTTAAAGTATATACAAAATGACAATCGAATCATAGTTTGATTCAATCATGGACATTCAATAACGGAAAAATCAAGACCTTCAAAACAAGTTTCATAAATACAAGACGAAAAACCTTAATGTTTTTCATGGCAACGATTCAACAACATTAACTTAATGTTTGTGTATGTTTGAAGAAGTATTTTCAAGAAGTAAAATTTAAGTGGATCGATCAAAACTAGAACAAAATTGTATCACGCCGTTTCTAGCATGTCACATTTTAATCGAATTCGTTCGAGAAAAAAATTTCTCATAACGTTTTCAAGACCAGTCAAGTTTGGTATTCCATGCTCACGACTTTTTATCGAAAAAGGTCTTATATTCTTGTCAAATAGGATGTTGCTGATGTTGCTTCGGTACCATGATAAAATAACTGCACAATTAAAATAAAATAAAATAACATTAAAATCTATTTTGAACCAGGAATCTTATTGTTTCAGAATCAGATAAGGACTGTATCGTTAATTATGAGTACACCTAAAAATCGCTGTATTTAATTCGTGTTTTATTTATTTTGCAACTCAAATTCATTTACATTGTTTATTGACCATCAAAAAGCCCATTACATCAGTATTCATTTAACTTTTCGTAGATCTGGCCAGCTGCGCAGCATCATTCTTCTTGATGTTCCTCATGAGGTTTTGCACAACCGTTCCGTCGATGGTTTTGCTTGTGTTTACCCAGTCCGTTTTCGAATTTGATGATGTCATCTGCTTCTAGCCTTCTTCCGCAGCTTTCCTTTCATCAAAGCCCAAAATTTCTCAATATATGCGGACAATTTGGAGGATTCATCGCCATTTCCACAAATTATTTTCTCTTCATACCAGTCCAAGGTGGCACGCGCATAGTGGCAGGATGCCAAATCCAAAACAGTGTCGAACCTTTGTGTTTTCGGATTAGTGGCAGAATTCGTTTCTGCAGGCATTCCTTCCGGTAGGTGTCGATTTCATACCGCACTGGCAAATTGCTTGCCAAACCAACACCTTTTTCCCAAATTTTTCGCAAAAAATCGATTTCTCCGAATTTGGGACATCCGTTCCACGCTTCACGGTGTAAAACTGTGCCCCTGGAAGTGCCATGTAGTCCAATTTGACGTACGTCTCGTCATCCATGATAATGCACATGTCATTTTTGCTCAAAACGTCGTCGTACAGCTTCCGAGCCCGAGTTTTCACGGAATCCGCCTGAATTTGGCTGCGTTTCGGACATTTTTGTTTCCGGTACGTCTTCAGGGAATTTCACTTCTTTGCGCGTTGGGGCATTCCAATCGTCGTTCCACACTTTTTTTGCGCAATCTCTGATGCATACCTCCTTTTTCCTTCAAAAACTTTGCAAATTTGTTTGTCCAAATTTGGATTTGACATCCTGTTTTTCTACCACGGCCGGGTAGAATGTCCTTGCATATATGGTTGACATTTTGGACCGCACAGACGCTAACACCTTCTTCTTTTGCTAATTTTCTTCGCGACAATCCCTTTTCAGTGCAGTACTTGGTCACAATCGATTATCGCTTTTCTTCCGTAATACCCTCTTATTGTTCCGCTTGAAGTAAGACTTTAACTTTTAATGAAGGTTTGCGTTTGTTTACAAGGCAAGCAACACATTGACACTAAACATATGTCAAAATAAGTCATAGTCTTTTTCATACAGAACCTCAAGGTGTAATCATGATAGCGATGCAGTCTCAAATAAAAATGCATATTGTCATTACAATAGACTAGCCCTGCATGATACATAGATTGACGCATAACCACCATCGGTATGATTGTTGAGCAAACGCGTTTTTCCGGGTTTAAGCTGAAAAGCAATGTATACCAACAATTATGGACAAATGTTCTGTCCATTTCATGAAGTTTTGCTAATAAAGGTGGGCCAGCAAGATAATTAGAATACTTTCATTTTTTTATCATTTTTAAAACGCATACGCCAACTTATGCGAATAAACAGGCATATTACTGAACGTTTATTCTCATAGTTTGGCGTAAAAACCAGGCTGCTCTGTTCTGAATAATATGTCGAACATTAGGCTCTCTCCGATTAACTTCACGAATACTAACGAAAAGTTTCACCCAGCAAAGCTCCCATTTGATTTTGACGATATCTACCATCGGACTTATCAGTCCAGAAAATGTTCGACTCTTTCAAAGAGCGTCAGATGGAAAAAAAGCAAGAATGTTGCAGTTACAGTTTCTACTGTAAGGTTTTGAGAGACCTGAACATAAAATTTACCCAACTGGGGCATGAAGAGTGCGAACGTTCTCAAGCCCATCTTGTTCACGAAAAGCAGACAGGGCACTCTGCTAAAGCTGATAATATTGATCAAAGAGTATCAACAACGAGCGAAGTTCAATGCGAGTTGTGTTTGAGTTGGAAGGATCACGTATAACGAGCAATTGCTGGGCGAGATGCATATGATAGCGATCGGTCAAATGCGAAAATCAACAAGTCGGTTTTCTCTGTTGATCCTCAAAAGGTAACCTTTATGCATACTCAGTCGTTGTGAAATACTTATATCTCATTTTATGACCTAAGGTAGTCCAGCTTCCTACAATGGAATCATTCAAAGAAGTAATTTTCGACTAACGCTCACATTTGTTTACCGGAGAGCTTTCTATGCCAAAGTTGCCATTTATGCATTCATATCGTTGTATGGCCGGTACAACGATACTCTATGTCAGAAGTCGAGAAAATTTCTTACCTGTAAATTTTCATGGACCGTACCGGGAATTGAATCAGGAACACCTTCAGAATGGTCTTGCTTTGTAATCTATACGCATACCTGCAGAGCTTTGGAAGACCTAAGGAAGGCCGAGGTGGTGTTATGGCGGCCTTTTAATTACTCGAAATGCTGTGAGCTCGAAACGAGGTACAATAAATAATAACGTCAATTTCAACACCCATTTGCTGGTTCCTTTGCAATTTTACTACCTGTGTTTTGATTTTATATCTTAATGTTTTCCAGAGGTCAATAGATGGCAAGTATGTGTCCTGGTGCATTCAACTTCACTTACAGCCACCCGTGATATTATATGTGGAAAGACGTCATTCATGCGATCAAATGGTGCTTACGCCAAACCGTTCTTTTCATTTATCTCACAATTTTCAAAGAAACGTTTTTTGATTTTACTCGAGGCAATGTTATTATAGGTGAACAATGCAAAAAACAAAAAAGTTAATTTTGGTCGTTTTGGCGCTTACGTCAACTATGCATCCCAGGGCAGTAGAGTTACTATTCACTCCATATGATAGCATTTTCAACAATTGTGAAACAATACAATTAAGGGAACTTCCATTAATTATGTCACGCTAAAGTGGACTTTTCAACACGCCCCCCTTCCAACTCCCCCCGAGTTTTGTATGGACATTCAAATTTTTTGTATTGTCACGCTTTCACCTCCCGCTCCTTACGGCGTGACATAATTAATGGGCCTTCCCTGATAGTAATTGACTCAAATTTCCTATATTAAGATACATAACAATTCCCTTCTTCTATTGTCGATGCCTCAATTTACATTTGATTCTATCGTAGAAATGAAAACTCCTATTGCCATCTTATCGCTGCACAATTTCAGCGCCAACATTAGATTAGGTGAATCTGCTTTTGTAAACAATGACTTTCGTAGTCATTTTCTCTTGAACAAAAGGTCACAAGTACAAATTAAGCACTTCTTAAGGAAGACGAGCATTATTTCTATCCGCTGATATATTCAATTTGAAGGAATTGTATTCAACTTTCGATAAATTAGCAGACAAAATCTTTGTTTACATAAGCAGATCCGCCCTAATCAAATGTTGGTGCTGAATTCTTTGAAATTTACGTACTATAGAATTTATTGTATGGTTCAATGACGAAAATCAATGAGAATTGTTTCTTCAGGTAGTCACGTGAAAATTGACGATGCAGGGATCAAACATATCAGAGATTTCCCATTTGCTATACGACAATTTTAATTTGTATTGAAGTCTAAGCGTGCACTAGAAAAGTATAATGAAATGTTACTTTAATGGTGTTCTTTCTATATATACAAATCATCGCTTTCATGGAATGATAAACTACTGAGGCTGTAAGTGACTTGCAGTATTCGTATGCACACATAAAAATTCCCTATTTTACACGTGACTTACGGCTTTGTCATAAAATAAAAAAAAAGGCCATATAAAATTTGGTTTCCAAGCCTAAAAGCACATCTCTCACAGATATTGGCGTTAGCTTTCAATACATTTTGCCTGTATTATAACCTAGACAATTAAAAAAATAAAGTGTCAAATTATTAATTATCAATAAATTTAATGCGATGAAACTTTGCGCATAAAAGCTAAAATACGCCGAGACGGATTATACGGGTTTAAATTTTTACAAAAAAAAGAGCAATGGAGGCAAAACTAATTTCCTGTGAGTGATGAAATTTTCAGTCCTGGAACACTTTATTCTGCATGATTTGATATGTTTACGTCTCTTCGTTTGTGTCAAAATTTTATGTTGAAATTTCAAGTAAATTCAGTTACGTGCAAACAAGGAAACTTCTAAGTGTGTAGTTCGAATTAAAAGGGACGTGTAGGCACCGATTTCACCAACGCCATATTCGAAGTCATCCACAAGTCAGCGAATCATGCAGCTGCTTTCAGACGTCTCGGTCAGCGTGGTGATGCAGCAGAAATGGCTCGGCAATAATTTAAAGCAATATAATTTTCAACCTATCAAATCGTTTCTACCTTGAACCTCTCCAGCCTCGGCGGTAATGGCGATAAGGTGAAACACGTTGGACGCGATGTATTCTAGCGGTGTTTGGCAACAAGGTTGTTGTAAAACTACTAATCAAATGCAATTACTACGGAGCTGCAAAGTTTCGATGAAGGTTTTGCTCATTCGGTGTGATCTTTAATTTGCATAAAGCTAGATGCCTCATAGTTGGTAAGAGCAGATTCAACCTTTCTGAATAGGTTTACAGATGAAGTTCCCTTTGTGTTTTTTTTTTTCCAAATGCTGTTCCCTTTTTCATAAATTCAAAATGTCAAAATATATATTCATCTCATCCTTTTGTTTTCAAAGAAATCTCTTCTTCTTCATTGCAATCACATCGTTCACCATCGCCCTTCTCATAATCCCAAGGCCGGAAAATGGTTACTGCTCAGTTCCCCTTTAATTGCATGCCGTTTTTCCTGATAAAGAAAATGAACCGTCGTTAAATTCTCTCCATATTTTAAACGGAAACGAAAACACCATCAGCACAATATAATAATAATAATAATAATAAACGATGGTAGTAGTGGTAGCAGCAGTAGTGGTGGTTGATGCTACCAACAGCATCTCTACTTCTCAGGATAACTGAAAAAGCAAACAAAGCGCACATCTAAATCTTTTCTATGAAAGCAAGAGAAGATTTTGGGTGGCACGGGAGGCTCCATCAACAATGAAGTGCACCGGTGTTTAAACTTTACAATGACTGTTCCATATAATCGTGATCTTTTATTTTCCTGGCTGCAGCAGAAGTCACAATCGAGGTCGTAGGTATTTTCATCAGTGAGCTTATGTTTAAAGAGTAATTTGGTTAATTTGGTTATATAGGATGAAAATTTAATTTCAAGACAATCATTTTTTTTTACTAATTGCCACAATCCTCCAACGTAGCAGTCATAAAATTACAGGACACCTTCATGATTATCGGCACTGCAATCGCCTGACCATCATGACATTAGAAGGCAGACGTACCGAAAGCTGCAACCACTCATCGTGCTTCACTAAACCGTACACGCAACAATTTCGCTTAATGTCTGATTATCCCATGCGCATACGATCGGTCTAAGAAAGGACCCCGCCGACTGCCAAGTGCTGCTTATATGTAATTTACTCCCCCGGTCACAAGCTGCCAACTAACCGGCCAACCAGCGTGCAGCACAACGAAATCCCATCTCAGACAATGACGAGCACTCTCATTTGTGCGCGGGAGTCGTGACTCGAAAATAGTTGGAGGAAAATCACACACCTGCAATTATCCTTCTGCGCAAGTCGCTAGCTTCTAAATTACACCGTTGTGGTCCGGCTTTCCAGGGCATCCTTGACCACCACTCACTCACTCACGTCCACCCGCCGCGCCGTGAGAAAACGCTTTTGAAAACTAATAGCCAATCGATCCAGGACAGCTTTTACCCGCTGCTGACGGAGCCTAATGAAAGCTTTTCATCCTCGCAGGATCGTAAAAAACTACACGATTAATTTGGCGCACCGAAGTCGTGCGATGGCTTCCTACCAGCACGCTGTTTTATTATTGCTTTTCGCCAGCTCAATAAAATAAGATTATTAAAAATAATGACCTAAAATAATTTCGTCGACCACGGTAAGTAACCCCACAACCGAGTGATCCCCGGCAGTAGAACGGAGTGCGCGCAGAATTTCCCCTTCGAGGCTGGTTTTCATTGCCATTATCAATCTCCGGGGCCATTTGCCGATTTGGTCACAAATGAGTTCCCTGCTAGGGTAGAACGGCAAGCTATCCGAGGGAAAGAATTATTATTACCCCCTCGGTTTGCTCCGCTTTCAACAGCATTCGCTTCATTTCGTTCGGTGGAAAATTAAACTTATCGAAGCAGAAAAACTGAGGAAGCAAGAATAAAATAAAAACAAAACAGAAAAAAAAAAAATGATGGGCAGACTACCAATCCACAAATGGCCATATTGGTCTCCCAGGATTTGCCAGCAATAATGGGTGGACGCGCACCGTACCTGACCGACGACGACGACGGCGTCGACCGAGCAAAAGCTGAAGCAATCAGCAAAATGTAAACTCGTGATAAAAATACCACCCTCCGGTTATCAGGATATTTTTCCAAGTATATTTATCTCTGGATTGTGTTCTGGGTCGGGTTCGAGCTGCTGGTCGTGGCGTTGTCTTCTGAATCCCCTTCCTTTCTTCTGGATTACCGGGAGAGAGTGCAAGCTGCAAAGCTGTAATCAACAAGCAACCACGGCACGTAATACACTTGCGATCATGAAATTGTTCCGATTATTGAATGAAAACAACAATTTCTGACGTGTTGTTTTTTCTCTGTCAGGTTGCTTTGTGAAGTTGGATGATAAAAAAATCTGCAATAGTGTGGAAATAGTCATTGTTTCTACATTCCCATTTACTTGAAATTGTATGCTGTGTATTTTTTAAGGGAAAATTCAGTTGAACATGGAAACTGCTAAAGCGATGTTGGAAATGTTCGATGAAATTTTTGTTCAAAAATTGTATCCTTGCCAGAGCTGGTTAATCTTACGGCTGTCATGCGACATCCAAAAACGCTCTAAAGGGCGATACGGTCAAAATTTGGTCAATATCAACTTGACGTATTTCTTTCAATTTTGCATTTAAATAACCTGAACACCTCTCATTTTGAAGGTGTGTGTGTGTAGAATGTTTGCTCCTATTTTGATTTTGGAATTCACTCTTCAGTTGTCAAAATGCCGTCCAAGCAAGAAGAGCAGCGTATCAAAATTTTGCTCGCGCATCACGAAATCCGAGCTACTCGCACGCAAAGTTGGCAAAATCGCTAAAAGTTGCCAAATCAACCGTTACAAATGTAATTAAAGTGTTTGGGGAACGTTTGTCGACAGCCAGGAAGTCTGGATCGGGGGGAAATCGAAAACCGGAAGCCGCTGAGACGACAAAGAGAGTTGCCGGTAGTTTCAAGCGAAACCTAACCTATCTCTCCGAGATGCCGCAAATAAGCTGGGTGTATCGTCTACAACCGTGCATCGGGCCAAAAAACGAGGCGGACTATCGACTTACAAGAAGGTAGTGACTCCAAATCGCGATGATAAACAAAATACGACGGCCAAAGCGCGATCCCGGAGGCTGTACACGACGATGCTGACGAAGTTTGACTGCGTGGTAATGGACGACGAAACCTACGTCAAAGCCGACTACAAGCAGCTTCCGGGACAGGAGTTTTTATACGGCAAAAGGAAGGGGAAAGGTAGCAGATATTTTCAAGCACACGAAACTGTCAAAGTTCGCAAAGAAATATCTGGTTTGGCAAACCATCTGTACCTGTGGCTTGAAAAGCAGCATTTTCATAGCTTCCGGGACTGTCAACCAAGAAATTTACGTGAAAGAGTGTTTGAATAAACGTCTGCTGCCTTTCCTGAAGAAACACGGTTGTTCCGTACTGTTTTTGGCCGGATTTGGCATCTTGCCATTACGGTAAAAAGGCCATGGAGTGGTACGCCGCCAACAACGTGCAGGTGGTTCCCAAGGACAAGAACCCTCCCAACACGCCAGAGCTCCGCCCAATTTAGAAATACTGGGCTATTGTCAAGCGGAACTTAAAGAAGACCAAAAAAACTGCTAAGGACGAGCAGCAGTTCAAGGCAAACTGGCTTTCTGCGGCGAAGAAGGTGGACAAGGTGGCTGTACAAAATCTGATGGCAGGGGTCAAGCGTAAGGCCCGGCAATTCGGATTTGGAAAAGCGGAAGCCTAACTGAATATTTTTCCTGAATTTTATACTAATTGAACTTGAAAAAGAAATTTAATTTGATTTTTTAAATAAACGATTTCACCGATTTACACGCGTTTTCCCTTGACCAAATTTTGACCGTATCACCCTTTATCATAACCTCTCAAGTCATTCTCAAACCATTAGTATGTAGTGAGATTTTTGTTCTTATTGTTTCCTAAGTTTTCTAATTTTCTTATCCTCATGAATTTACTAAAGTAATAATATTTAAACGATAAAGAAGAAAGTTTATTTAAGTTTTACTTTATAAAACTTTTTTATTTATTTTGAAGGGGGAGTTTGCTCATTTACACTTCCGGTCCGCTTCCTAGCATCTGGCTAAGAAGTACCTGAGTGGTCAGTCCCCCATCGATTACCTGTCGATCTGCCAAATTTGGAAGACCGACTGCTTAGAATTATCTCAAATTGTAATATTCCGCCCACTATATCACAAAATATTGCGAGTAGTTGAACGGATTGGAATAAGGAAAGCATTGGTATAGGACCAAGTCTCCCTTGGTTGATACCAAATTAATTAACGTTGGAATCGATAGAATCAATATCGACTATTAATGCTCTGAGGGACCACCAACCGGAGGAGCACTGGCCCAACTTGTCTTATCTCTATTTGTAGTATATCCACAGAAAGAGGGCGTGCCACCTCTATGACCACGAAGCTGGAGGAATCTTCATTCATCCGGAGGCAGAATGGTTATCAAGGGCATACAAAACCAGGACGAGAATGATAAGGACTTGAACAAGAAGGAAAGTAAACAGAAAAGGAAAGAAACAACGAAGATTAGTAAGAATGTTACAGTTTTACTTAATATATATAGGAAAGGCTTTTAAGATGGAACACGATCCGTTTTTTGCTCATTACATGTATAATTTTTATTTTTTTCACAAATCCAAAGACATTTTTCGAAAGAAGAGCTCAAAGGCTCCATCTTCGCCCAAGGAACTGATTATTTATAGCCATAAAAAAAATGTTATGACCTATTTTCGAAATCCATCAAAAATTGCTATTTCAAAAAATGTATTGTTATATTTCAATTTATTGTTAATTCCATGGCATTTACAAACATAAAAAATATCAATTATATGTTTTAAAACGAAAAAAAATGTGTTTAATCTTACAAGCCCAACAGTGTTTCATCTGATTGGGAAACTAGGAGAATTTAAAATCAAACACTTCATTTGATCATTTTAAAAAAAATAAAATGTAAAACCTTGAAACACTTTTTTAAATTTTCGCTAGTAAACGCGAACAAATTCCTTTTAATTCTACTATGAGCTTATCTTTTGACAGATAGGCCTATTTCGTCTGCTACTTACAGACTTCTTCAGTGTCGAGCACTCGTTTTCCGGCCACCAAATTTTTCTGTTCATCATGGTGTTTGAAGGCACCGAATGAACGGTTACCTGCTCGCAGACGAATTTTTCTGACGATACTTTGTATTTTAACGATGGACAAGGTATGTGTTTTCAATAATGGGGTACAAGCTGCGTATGCGAAAAGTCAATCAACGGTGAGGATAACAGGAGAAAGCGCATAAAAAAACGACGTCTACTCCTAAATCTCCTCAAAAGTTAGAAGAAACTGTTTTATCGAAAGAAACGGCAAAACCCAAAACCAGCACGGCTGCAAATTGAACTCAGTGTGAGTGTCCACTTTACTCAGTTGTATAGGAACCAGTGTTGATAAAAATCATGCTCGTTAGGTTCAAAAGCGTGGATTTTCAGGCAACATAACATTGACTGCCAATAAGTTCCATGCGAAAATCAAACGATAACTCGTGACAACAAACGTAACCAGAAGAATGAACGTTCGATTTTCAAAATGCTTTGATATTCATTTATGTAGACAGGTTCATTTTCAAAATGAATTTCGATTTGTCAGAATGAGATTCAATAAACCATAATGAATATCAATTAGCCGTCGGGATCGGATTCTTGCTAGAATCTATTCTTATAGAACGATGATGGCGCCCCAGTTGTTTCATGTTCGTATAAGGATTCAAAATCACTCAATATTTCAAAAAATATCATCACAAGTGATGATATTCAAATTTCGTCTAATGAAATTCATGCTGACCGATTGATAATCAAAACAACAGTGACAGCAGATTTTTGACCCGCACTTAGAGCTGATTTCATTCATTGCAGCAAACAAAATTCAGTGGGCATAGAAATGACAGCGGTAACCATGAAAACCGGGAATGCAAACATCATCATTACACTGGGATAAATCATTTTCACTTCTCATGAATGTTTTATGAAAATCCAAGGCACTGATAGGAACTGCGACTCAGTTTCGTAAAAAGCTCAACCTATGTGTGACTTCACACGTCCTAAAGTGGACACACACATTATGTTCAATTTGCGGCCGTGTGGCAATATTCTCTCTCTCTCTCTCTATCTCTCTCTCTCTCTCTCTCTCTCTCTCTTTATCTCTCTCTCTCTCTCTCTCTCTCTCTATGACTACTATACTATTTTAACACAGTGAAGGATTTTTTTTTCCAAAAGCCGGAGAAACCATTTTCTGAGCCATGCTAAATTTTGAAAAAAATATTTGCTTTACGTTGGTGTTATTTCGGAGATGTAATTTTTGTTGCTGTTTTCGAGTAATGCTCCAAAAACTATGGGCTTGTCACTTGTTTTCAAACAAAAGTTATAATAAATCAGAAAAGTGTCGTCTTCCAATTTGCTTGCATGTTTTAAAGGTACTATAAGTATGTGGTTTGTTATGAATCGCTCTAGAGGAAACACATTTGAATATAATATATAATGAAATTTGTATTAGATAAAAAATATAAGATATGTCAATTTTGCTGCCCCGCACCCTATTTACACCCCCTACTCCTCTCCAACATCAGGAGTGTTCATGACATGTAAGCCTTTGATAATCAAGCACGTAGAAGTAATGATACATATGCCGTAAGCTATTGTTAAAGAACCAATTTGTTAACCATCGGCTCCTTAAATGATTTGCAGTTGAGCCTTAAAATATGAGCTAATTTTAAAAACGAGCTACCTAGCGGCCACCAATCGAATGTGAAACAAACCGAGCAACCATCTGAGAAACGTACGAGCAAACAAGAGGTCGACAGTTTAAGGAACTTTTTTTTTATGAAAACGAGTGAGGAGCCCAAAATTTTTCGAGCATAACTCAAAAACAAAACAACAAAAACCATCGCCAAAATTTCAAAAATTATGAATTTATAAACAACAAAATATTTCATGTCACAGAAAATGGTTTTTCCTGCTTTTCCAAGCAATTTTCCTTCACTGTGGGAAATTTTGTAGAAAAACCGGCAACCCTGAATTTTTTTTTAATATTGTGTTTTGTTACGCGTAACCATGTTTCGTAACAATCTGAGACCCTTGAACCCAAACCTGTACGATTATTAAAAGCAATCTCCACGAGCCGTAATTCATGCCTGTCGAGGAACGTAAACAAAGATTTCTTGTTATATTATGTCTCCTGAAACTGATACGCAAGTCGACAAAAGATATATTTGATGTAATTTATTTTCTCATCCCTTCCAACTCATGCTTATATGCTAAAAGGACGCTTGCATGTGTTCGTTTAAGGGCACCGAAATTAACATGGCATTTTGGTAGTGTGTGTGTATCACTGTGCTTTCTCGATCACTCCAGCCATCGAACAGTAGGTAACTGAAACAACAGATGCCGAACTGCTGTAGAACAATAGCAGTTTGCAACAAAGCCTCGAACACGGACCCTCTCCACCGAACAATAACTAACTGAAACAATAGATAACGCGCTATGCTCGATAACAAAACAGACACCAAGGTGATACGACGCATATGGTTAACTTACAATATGTGTGTGCATGTGTATATATAATCCAACACCCACCATCCGGCAGTGATTTTATGGAAGAAAAATAATTGCAGTTAAGGTTGAAGACTTCGTAATTATTTTTTGAAATCAATGATTGAATTGCGCTTGTAGTGGTAAATCTATTTGAACAAATGTGTGAGAAAATAAAAATCAAAATCTAGTCTTCAGTTTACCATTACACATGTATCCGTATTTGAGACAAGTGTTTGAGTGGGAAGTATTGAAATTTCTTCCAACATCTATTTATTTCAATAACTCACGAGGTGAAATTGCTTGCGTGCCGCTTTTTGATAAATGGGTTTTCATGTCACATATGCTGAAGGATTAATTCAATAGTAAAATTTAACATGGATTACAGTGGTCTATTATACAAACCATCGGGTGTATAACAAAAGAACAACATTGGGCAATAAAAATATTCGTTAAATTAAAATCGTATCCGGTTACATTTTTTACGAGCTGTAGAAGTGTTCCGACAATATGTTTGTTCTGTCAGATGTGGTTCCATGTTGTGGTCGTGAGTAAAATCAAATTACATTTTTTCAACTTGTCTGTAGAACCAATCACATCAGCGGTGAACCTTGAAAGTATGCTTCCTGTGGTAAATCCTTTATCTCTACCGTTGTTAGCATCGTCTTAATTTTCGTTAATCCTATAAATCCTTAAACGTCGGCTGCATTTCTACAGGTCGAAGCATGATTTTTTCTTGTGCTAATTTTATTTGTCCGCGATCAGCAACAAACTTGCTCAGTAAAGCTCCAGGACCGTACCCAGCAAACGGAGGCATATATTTGTTATGCCAGCTGTATCCTTCATAATGCTGAAAGTGGGAATCCATACACGGTCCGGTTGACAAAATATGTTGGGGTTGGAAATTTGCTCGACTTCCTTGGGCATAGAGTATTATTGTGCTTATCTCACAATGAACAAATTCATGAATTGTGTTGGCATCAGAAGCTCTCAATTAACAACTGTGAAAGTTCATCTAGAACATTAAGTTGTTTGTAGGCAATAAGCTAATTGTGAAAGCAATAAGCTAATTGTGAAAGCAATAAGCTTGACAAGTCAAGGAAGAAGGAAAAAAATCTAAAAAAAGCATCGAAAATTTTCATATTTTGTTGTACCCTTACTTGCATGAACAAACATCTTCTATAAGTGCACTGAGGAAACAACCCTGCTAGGGATGTACTCTTCTATAAGGCGGAGGCGTCTCAAACCACCATAGAAACATATCTTGCGTTCAAAAACCTCCACCTGTCAAATTTGGTTCCGTTTGCTTGATTAGTTCTCGAATTACGCAGAAATTTGTATTTTATTCGTATAGGAGCCCCCTCCTCTTTAGAAGAGGAGGGCCTCGACTCACCTTAGAAAGATTTATTGCTTTCACAAACCTTCACATGAAAAATTTAGAACCATTTGCTTGATTAGTTCTCGAGTTATGCTGAAATTTGTGTTTCATTTGTGTGGGATCCCCCCTTTCAGAATAGAGGTGGGTCTCAGACTACAATAGAAACATTTTTTTACTTTCAAAAACCCCGCAGCATGCCAAATTTGGTTCCATTTGCTTGATTAGTTCTCGAGTTATGCAAAAAATGTGTTTCATTTGTATGGGAGCCCCCTTTCCAGATGTGGAGGGGTTTCAAACCATCATGAGAACATTCCCAGCCTACAAACCACCTGCATACAAGTTTTCACGCCAATCGTGAATTAAATGATGAAAATTTTTTCACTGAATAATTCCCCAGTTGATAATGGTGGACAATTCCATTTAACATTTTCATATTCACGTTTTGAATAACAATCACTTCTCACCGAACCTTCAACAAACAGAACACTGATCCGTTGATGAGTGTCGAATATCGATCTAGCGATGAATATTATTCCTGATCACTCCCGCTCAACTGTTACTGTGCCGCCCGTTGTGTTTTCCTTTTCTGCGGCATTACTACTCACCGGAATTAATTTCAATTATTGACAAAGTTACGCTCGGTCTGTGCGAAGATTGTTTACTAATTGATAGGAGGAAACTGGGCGGAGCGAAAATATCAGCTGACAAGCATTGTTGCCATCTCAGGGAAGAATATTATTTCTTTCAAAATTGTTGCTCATGTGAGATTATGTTACATAGCAAATTAGCGAATATTTTGCTTCCAAGTCAATAAATATATCATAAGGCACCGAAAAACATTCGACACAACATGTTTTGTACAGAAATATCCTAGTTTTTGAACATGCCAAAACCTATCAGCTAAAAATATCGAGATGTAAATCTGGCAACTGCCGATGATCGATGATTCTCTGGCTTGCTTGAAGCGTAGTGTGTGTGCTGTCGAAAGTATGGTTTATATTGTTGAGATTTTCGAAGTTGCAATGCGCTCAAATGAATCGTGATTTTTTCTTGGGGCGCGAGTGATTTTACGAGTTGCGCTGTTCTGGTACATTGACAATACAGTGGCCTGGCATGTTTCTCGCTTGGAAATTTCGGAAGCAGTTTTCTCATTTAAAAGTGCTTGAAGGAACAAAAAGTGAATTTTCATAGGAAGAAAAATCCAGCACGCGAGCGGTGAATCCCTTTAAAAGCTGTGAAAATGTGGAAATCAACCAGAATTGTTTATGGAAAAATCAAGTGATGGGTCCTTGTAATAGTGTTAGTTTGAGAAGCAAATGGCGAGCTTGTGTTGGTGTATTGGGTAAGCGAACCAAGTTTTTGAAAACTACCAGATTTAAGTGAATTTATAGTGTTTTGTTTGATAAAATGGTTTTTAACAAGTGAGAATAACACAATTCTAATCAGTGAACATGCACAGGAAAATGTAAGTCATGATTTATTACCGAAAACGGCTAAAAATAATTGTTGACAGGAAGAAGAAGAAAAAGAAGCAGGCAATCATCATCATTGCCCAAATTAATTACGACTTCTTCAACCTTAAACGAACTGTTGTCGACTCGACAAATATTTTTAACCCAGCAGTTGGTTCATAGCGAACCATTCCCGTTTCCCGGCTCATCTCTACAGGAACGGAATAATAGAATCCCCGGAGTGCAGTTGTATGCTAGAGATGCATCACCAAATCACGTTTTCTTCGGCGGCAGTTGTGGACATCCGTTCGACGCAAAAATGTTCCTCCAGATGTGAAAACCATTTTGAAAAGAAGAGTTATAAGTTTAATGAAATGTTTATGTCAATTTTTAATTAAGAACGACATCGATTTGTAATTAATCATAATTTGTGACCTCAAAAGTACAAAGTTTGGCTGTAAAGGTGAACAACAAAAGCCTATTAAGTAATGATAATAAAGTACGTTTATTCAGCTTCTTTAAAAACCCGGGAGTTGGATATCCCAGCTCTGTTGGGTTCCAGTAACCCATTTCAGAATGCCTGGTAACTCACGTCCATTTCGAGGTCACTTTCACTTACAACAAGCCCCGCAGAAACATAGTACAAACATCAAATGGATATAGGTACTGTGCATGCACTTCCATCATCAAATCTTATTGTTTTGAGGATGGCACGCATTTAGCAGTATTGTTCAAATTCAGAAAGATCTCACCGGATATTGTTGCTGATGCCCAGTCTTCATTTGGACGGCTTCTCTGCGATGCTAAAGGATGCATTTATTTCTCTACAGAAGTACCACACCGCTTCTCGGCAAATATTTTCACATCATCCTTTTCGAATGGAACAGCCCGAATACAATTAGTACTTCGCGCACAAATGCAATACAATGAAAATCACAGGAAAAGAACACTTCCGAGAAGAAATTCAACTTGAAAAATGACAACCATTGTGCAACGATAGAAAAAAAACTTCACAGCTCTTCATATGTACATCACGTTGTGAGTGTAATTGCATATGGTAAACTAACAATATATAGGGTGACTGGTAATTGGTGTTACACCCGAAACGAGGTGATAGTAGACCTCATTTGCAGCAAAAAAAATGTACGGCAAGGTGGGTCGTAAAATCATTTATTGCCGAGTTATTGAACATTTAAGTTTGCATTGCCGAGCAACAATAGCACTTTTTGCTCGGGTACTCATAAATATCCCATGGTGCCGTCATGGCAAATGACAACAATCAATGTAATCGTAGTAGTCGATATCATGTTTGGTTGATCGTCATACTGTGTGAGCCTGGTTTTCGAAGCAAAAGATGCAGTTCTCGAACAGCGAGTACGCCGATATGATTTTTTGTTGTGGTTTTGCAGACGGCAATGGTGCAGGTGCCAGAAGGGAGTACGAACAACGATTCCCGCATCGCACGCTTCCCAGCGCACCCGTATTGACCAGAGCATTCCGCCGCTTCTCAGAAACGGGTAGTGTTCAGAGCAATCACCGCGATGCGGGATCACCGGAGGCGCAAACGAACCTCCGAAACACAGATCCTGCGTCGTTTCGAACAGGATCCTACTACTAGTACGAGACAAGAAGCATCAAGGTTTGTATTATCTCACACATTTATTGCATAAGGTTGCTTTTACAGATTCAGGGTATCCCAATGGAAGGTGTGGAAAACGCTGAACCAAAATCGACTGCACCCATACCATTACACTCCTGTCCAAGAATTGGAACCAAGACATCCTCCAAACAGATTGCTCTACTGCAATTTTATTCTAGCAGCTCTTGCTGCTGATAGAGAATACCTCTCTAGAGTGCTGTGGACAGATGAGTTTCATTTTGACAGAGCAGGAGTTTCGAATTTGAAAAACCTTCACGTTTGGAGTGAGGAAAATCCCCACGCCAAACGAGTAAAAAAAGTTCAGCGACAGTTCTCAGTGAACTTATGGGGAGGGATGGTAGGGGGTCACCTCATTGGGCCATATGTTTTACCTGATCGGCTCAATGGAGCAGCGTATTGGGATTTCTTACAAAATCAACTTCCCGAACTTCTACGCGATGTTCCTCAAGAGATCAGAAGAAGAATGGTTTTTCAACATGATGGTTGTCCTTCGCATTATCATCGAGATGTACGAGATCTTTTGAACAACGAATATGAAGGACGCTGGATCAGACGCGGGGGATCTACAGAATGGCCAGCTCGTTCGCCAGATCTAACTCCTCTTGACTCTTACTTGTGGGGTAGAATGAAGGAGTTAGTATATTTCAAACCAGTTCCCACGCAGGACATTTAATGGAAAGAATTTACCAAGCCAGTGCACAGGTAAGAGAAGAACTAACTGTTGTAAATAGTAACTACAACGGAAGTAGAGAAACGCGTTAGGTTGTGCATTGAAATGGATGGTAATCATTTCGAAAATTATCTAAAGTAACTCCGAATATCAATAACAATCAATATCAATCTTTTGAAAATAAATATTTTTTTACATTTAAATAAGCTACAGAACGGAAAGAAAATGACCAAACCCATCCGAAAGTAAGCCTGTAACGCCAATTGAATCGAGTTGTTAGTAAACAAAGGTTGATCAAAGGAGCCGAGCAATGCGTACTCTTTGCTGGGCCTTGATAATGCGTACAAGTACCCGCCCAAAAAGTGGTATTGTCGCTCGGCAATGCAGACTTAAATGTTCAATAACTTGGTAATGAATGAGTTTACGACCCACCTTGCCATAATTTTTTTTGCTGCAAATGGGGTCTACTATCACCTCCTTTCGGGTGTAACACCAATTACCAGTCACCCTGTATAGGTCATAATTAACTAGCCAATCAATAATGACCCACACCACAGGACCACCATACCCGCCGCACCATCATATCTCATTCTTTTCATTTAGAACTAGATATGGTGTTCTGGCGAGCTTGGTTAACCAAAAGACCGGGTCAAAACCAACTACCCATTCAATCACGATCTACACCCACAGCACCATCACGTACCATCAGGAAGCAGCTTTATTTTTTTTTCTCACTCGATCACTCGCGCCACCGAACAATAGATAACTTGATCAATAATAAGTGCACTATGCTCGATAATAGAAAAGTGCGCAACAAATGATCGAAACAATCGTTCACCGCCGATGCGCGAATCGGATTCTAAATAATCGGAACTAATAGATATTTTCGAAAACAGTTGTCGGTGGAAAATAGGTGTTGATTTAAATTTATTTAATGTACAGTCCGTAGAAGAAAGATATACCGAAAGAAAATATTTAAAAGAGTTGTCTCGTTACATCTGTGATCTGTGTAAACTGTTAATTAACTGTAAAGAATGGTTAATGTTATGGTTCCTTCATTGCACCAATCAAATTAGTCAAATTAAAATCGAACATTCCAATCATGTCCTGTTTTTAAAGAATTTGGGATAAAGTTTAGTGCTAGCTTCAAGAATTTAAGAGAAGTTTTTGAAAACGAAATTTACCACAACGTTTTTATCTTGAGTTGGAAGAATTTGAAAGTAATTTAAAAAAAAAACAAATATTGCACAAACACTTAGGTTTTTTTTTTACAGAAACCTGTATAATGTTACCGAATTCTCAACAGCTGAACGTTCGGTAATACGATTGAACGGATATCGGTAAAAATTTATAGTTATCTGTAAAAAAATTACCAGATCTGTTAAATTGGGTTACCAAACCTGCAGTTGTTAAGAATTAGGTTAAATTTTTCTGATTTCTGTAAAAAAAAATCTAAATGTGCACATTCGAACTTTTATATTGACAATTTTCTTCATTTTTTACCTTGGGCACTGGAAAAACCTCGTGGTAGCATGAGCTTATCTGGATCTTTACCAAAACGGGAAAGATGCAAACCAGTGTTTTAAGGGGTGATGTGGACCAGAAGTGACTTTGAACCCAATAGTAGTAGCATTTTAAATTTTAATTTGACTCCTTACCTTATTTTTATACAATATAGAATTTGTATAATTTCAATAATATTACTACTAATCAAAGAATCGTCTATTTATTTTAATACTTTTATTATAACTGAGTTTTAATATAGGTCTGCAATTTTCTGGAAAGCATCACCACACAGATTCTACATTTGGTCTGGCTTGTTGTTGGCAGAGGAGCGAATATTTTTGTATACTTGTAGAACGAAAAAAAAAAAACTATACAAGGATCAGCATGCCTAGGCTTAGAGCCTGATGCAAATCCGAGTCTCATGACGACGCAACCTGGATAGTCAGGCAACTTGACCTTTGGTTGGAACAAGACCAAGTAGCCGCTCAATAAAGACCTTCGTGGACGAAACACATGCATGCGAGTATCATCTAAGCCGGTATGTTCCCAATAAATCAAAAGTAATAACAACAGTGTGGATAAGTAAATCAGTTAACATTTCCAAAACTTCATACACATCATACATACAAACATAACTATATATTAAAAAACCATCCACAAATACTAATGTCCAACAGAGCAGCTTATTTGCCCGATGAGTCTAACGTCAAAAACTTTGTTCCATTTTGGAGCGTAGAATAAGGGAGATAGCTAAAGGGTGTCCACGATGAAATTGCCACACTATGAAATTGCTCTAACTTTTTAACCGTTGGGTAGAATTTAATGAAAATTTGGGTGGATTTAGTTCATAGTGCATTATTCACATCCTGCAAGTTTTAAAGTCCTGTAATCAAAACTCGCGGAAATGGAGTCGAAAGAACAGCTCGTGCGTGATAAAATCTTGCGCATTCATCACGAGAACAAGGATCTCTCGCATCGTTCCATCGCTAAAACGTTGGGAATCGCGAATTACACGGTGTCGCGAGTGATTAAGCGGTTCGAGGAACGGTTGACCACCGATCGGAAGCCCAGAAGTGAAGGAAAAAGTATTCCGTACAACACCAAAAATCACAACCGCGTAGTTGGGGCCTTCAACCGAAATCCGAACGCCTCCGTTCGGGATGTGGCTAAGAAGCTGCACCTAAGCCGAAGTTTTGTCCAGAAGGCCAAAACTAAGGCTGGGCTTCGAACGTTCAAGGTACAAAGGCCCCTAATCGCGACGAGAAGCAGAACAAGTCCGCCAAAACCCGTGCCAGGAAGTTGTACCTCAACATGCTGACGAAAGTTGAATGCTGCATCATGGACGACGAAACATATGTGAAGGCCGACTTCAAACAGATCCCCGGCAACCTGTTTTTCACGGCCAAGGATAAGTTCAGCGTTCCGGAGCATGTCCGCACTCAGAAGATGTCCAAATTTGTGAAGAAATTCCTGGTTTGGCAAGCCATCTGCACGTGCGGGAAGCGGAGTGCACCTTTCGTGACCAGGACACGATGAACGGACAGATGTACATAAAGAGTGCCTCAGAAGCGGCTGCTTCCTCTCCTGAAGGCCCACAACGTCCCAACAATCTTCTGGCCGGATTTGGCCTCATGCCACTACTCAAGGACGTGCTGAAGTGGTATGCGGACAATAATGTCAATTTCTTGCCGAAAATGTTCAACCCTCCAACCTCGGAGCTCCGCCCATCGAGAAGTACTGGGCGATTATGAAGCAGCACCTTCTTAAACGACCTAAGGTAGTGAAGACAGTCGAGGAACTGAAGAAAGTATGGGTTTACATGCAAAAAACGGTTGATTCACAGGTTGTGCAGAATCTTATGGCCGGGTTAAGGCCAAGGTGCGGGCATTTGCGTATGGTCTGTAAATAAAATACGAATAAAATGGTAAAATGAAGTTTAATAGTTATTTCTCAATCCCTGAAAATTTGATGGCAATCGGATGAAAACTCGAATTTTGCGAATCAATTTTGTGTGTGGCAATTTCATCGTGGACACCCTTTATTACATTGTCACACCTGTACTATATGAAATTGCGCAGGCACCAAAAACGGCACTAACACGAGTTTCACTAACAATGTAATGACACGGACAAAGTACAAAAACACGAACTTTAACAAATACCTGGACAACAAAACGCGTACACTGACTGATACTGAATCCCAAAAAATTTCAAGAAGATTATGTGAGCTGATTTCGAAAGCTCGGTGTTTATTTGGTCACCATAGACTAATCCTTCTGGCATAATCACTTGAGAATTTTCAAAAAACCAACCCCCACCATTGCAATCTATTGGGGATAAAAAAATACTTTTCTTCATTTTTTGCATTCATTATTAGAGCATCCGAAAAGTAGATGAACTTGCAGTAATTCTTCAAGATGTTTTTATGATAACGACGTCGAAATAAATAATCCTACAATAATGTCCAATTTCTCTCAAAATTATGAAACATTATTCAATAATATGGGTTTGAAAAGACCCGCAATCGCATTCTGCCAAATTAGATTGCATTGATCTGATCGACCACCCCATTCCAACCAGATGTAGGAAATAAAAAATTAAAAAATGCAATCCCGCAGCCATTTTTCAAAACTCGCCTTCTGCTGCCCGTAGGAGGAAAACAAATTTTCAATTAAAACAAATTGAGAAGAAAAATAGAATTGCTTAACTGAATTTTTCGCCACAAACTGGTCGGCGGCAGTCAAAGTAAGTCAAAACAAAATCGTCCATCCCCCCCAGTCCATACCGCAGTGTAATGGATGCTAAATTTCCCTTCTGCAAGGAAAGAAAAGTAACTTCTTCGACTACAAAAGGATCAAACGTTGCTCAACAACAGATGGCGGATGGTGAGAAGTTGTATTAATCAATCGTTATATCGTGTGCATATTGGAAGATTCGCTTGCGTAAGGATAAACTTAGGATATGAGCTTCTCAATCTTCAACGCGTTCTACCGACTACCACAAAGTATCCATTTTGCTTCCCATTGCTGAAAGCCTATACTTCCGGAGAGGGTGGTATTTCCACCTCCCTTGAGGGAAACAACGGGCAAGGAAAAAGACTGACTCAAACCCCCCGACCCCCTTGGAAAGCGGGGTACGATGGCGGTCGAGAGCCGAGAGGTGTACTCCGCACGGATGATGCAAACAAAACAAAGTGAAAAAGAAAACGATTCATTTCATTTGAGAAAATTTAATTAGTTCAGTTCGTCATCTCATTCGTGGTGCGGAACGACTCCGCTCGGCAATGGAAGGAAGGTGGTGATGAACAATGAATGGTAGGGTGGAAGTCGCAAGGACCATCATTATGGTTCCAGCTCCAGCTCCGGTTTGCCGCTAAGAACGAGATGGATCATCTTCTGCAGCGTCGCGGCTTTTGGCGAGGAGGCGAGGATGGGATTTCTTTATTTTTCTTCTATTCGAGGGATTTTTCTCTTCTGTGTTCGGTCTGTTGTTTTGATTAAGTTTATAAGGAAAATTACTTTTGGAACAATGGTTTAATTATAATTGCGGGGATGATCCAATTTACTTGTGCGCTCACTCGGCTCTTGGCGAAGCGAGAGATGAAAGGTGTTTGCTTAGGGTGAAAGTTCATCATCTCTTCTTCGCATCGGAAGGAGGATTCGCTTTGTTCTTCCTTCGAGTAAATCGAAATCCGTCTGCTGTAACAAATCAATCCTTGGGTAATCGTTGTGGGAATTTCAAGCCAGCTACAAAATGAAGACAAGCAAACTTGTCGAAAAGTAGTAAAAGCGCACTTATGAATAAAATAAACATTCGCTACGGCTTTCGATGATGCACCCGAAAGCGGGAAGGATCATGCAATGTTGGCTGATTTATTTGCACTCCAGCGAGAAAGAAAAGCTAAGCGGGGTGCCTGGCTCTGCCAACATCGTCAATGGAAGCGCAGGAGAAAATTGAAACATAAATATTCATAAATTGATATCCCAGGTACCGACCTTTACCTCGTTCGGTGTCTTTCGGTTTGGCTCGTCATTCATTCAATTGCCTGTATGGATAGACACGAACACGGTTGGTCAGACGATGCAACTCACAGAATCAGCATTTTTATGAAGACGAACCGTATAGAATGCGATAGACCCGGAAAACTATTCTCGCATGACGACGGTTGCAATGCATGTGAGGGTGTGTGAGTGTTTGAGTAAAAGATCATAATTCACCGAGCAAATCCAATCAATTCTGCAATAATCAGGTGGAAAATTTTCAATTTCATGCTCAATTAGGAGCGCAGACAAATGAAGTTTTTTTTTCACATGCGACTTCTTGTGCAGGTTGCTTCAAGGGCGAATAGATAGCGGAATTAGAATAAATTGGAGACAAAGCCCTTTCCTGTTGGGGGTTTCAGACTTCATCGTGTTCTGAAATGCTAATCATGTGTATAACAATTTATGAGAGCAAAACTCACCGTGTAACAAAAAATGGGACTGACTTTAGTTAAAATTAACATGATCTCCTGATGAAATCTGTAAAAGTTGATATTGGCAATTAAAGCAACTAAATAAATGTATCGTAAAAAAATTATATTTCCACGACAAAAAAACCGCCAGCAACGGAGAACTTAAACTAATCATCGAAAAACAATCATGCTCTGAACTTTATTGAAAACTAGCTGGCCCGGCAGACGTTGTCCTGCCCATAATTACTTAATGGAAAATTGGAGAAGGAGTTATAAATGAAAAAGTTTATTTGCAATTAGTTTTAATTCCATTTATTTAGAGTTAATTTCTTACTTTTATGTGATGATTTTATCGAAATGTGTTGCTGTAAGGTAAGGTTTAATGTCCAAGAAAACTTATAGAACATTATAGATATTACCCTAGGTGTTGGCATGAACTGTTTTCTTATTATGTTCGTTGCCCCAAACGAAATCATTTGAAAACAACCATTATAACTCTGGATGTTCTGCAGAATATGTTTAGAATCACTTCCTGATCCAGACACCAATGAGCGCAAACGCTGGTGGTGGATTTAGTGGCGTTACTTTAACTTTGCCACTTGCACAACACAATTCATTTGGTGTTTCATTTGGGAGCTACAATGCATTACAATGAGAACAAACTTCACTCATTGATTCAATGGCGACTGATATATCCGCACTGAAATTAACCAAAGGATCATATTGAAATGCAGCACGTTGAAGATTTTGCAGAATGTAGGTTTGCTGTCATAGTCGTTTAGTGATATTATTTTGGGTACGATTGTCACCAGATCTTTCTGATAATTCCCGATTACGCTTCTTTCTAACTCTATCGCTTGTATTTCGACCTGCTCTCTCTTCTTGACCCAACATCGGTCGAGCCCGTGCCATTCGTTGTCGATCCAAGTCATTTTGAGTTGCATGCTGAACGTCTCATTCAAGATTTTGCTGCGCTAACAGTCGTGCGGCTGCAGCGACCAATATTAAAGGGTGATACGGTCAAAATTTGATCAAGGGAAAACGCGTGTAAATCGGTGAAATCGTTTATTTAAAAAATCAAATTAAATTTCTTTTTCAAGTTCAATTAGTATAAAATTCAGGAAAAATATTCAGTTAGGCTTCCGCTTTTCCAAATCCGAATTACCGGGCCTTACGCTTGACCCCTGCCATCAGATTTTGTACAGCCACCTTGTCCACCTTCTTCGCCGCAGAAAGCCAGTTTGCCTTGAACTGCTGCTCGTCCTTAGCAGTTTTTTGGTCTTCTTTAGGTTCCGCTTGACAATAGCCCAGTATTTCTCAATTGGGCGGAGCTCTGGCGTGTTGGGAGGGTTCTTGTCTTTGGGAACCACCTGCACGTTGTTGGCGGCGTACCACTCCATGGCCTTTTTACCGTAATGGCAAGATGCCAAATCCGGCCAAAACAGTACGGAACAACCGTGTTTCTTCAGGAAAGGCAGCAGACGTTTATTCAAACATTCTTTCACGTAAATTTCTTGGTTGACAGTCCCGGAAGCTATGAAAATGCTGCTTTTCAAGCCACAGGTACAGATGGCTTGCCAAACCAGATATTTCTTTGCGAACTTTGACAGTTTCGTGTGCTTGAAAATATCTGCTACCTTTCCCCTTCCTTTTGCCGTATTAAACTCCTGTCCCGGAAGCTGCTTGTAGTCGGCTTTGACGTAGGTTTCGTCGTCCATTACCACGCAGTCAAACTTTGTCAGCATCGTCGTATACAGCCTCAGGGATCGCGCTTTGGTCGTCGTATTTTGTTTATCATCGCGATTTGGAGTCACTACCTTCTTGTAAGTCGATAGTCCGGCTCGTTTTTGGCTCGATGCACGGTTGTAGACGACACCCAGCTTATTTGCGGCATCTCGGAGAGATAGGTTAGGGTTTCGCTTGAAACTACCGGCAACTCTCTTTGTCGTCTCAGCGGCTTCCGGTTTTCGATTTCCCGATCCAGACTTCCTGGCTGTCGACAAACGTTCCCCAAACACTTTAATTACATTTGTAACGGTTGATTTGGCAACTTTTAGCGATTTTGCCAACTTTGCGTGCGAGTAGCTTCGGATTTTCGCGATGCGCGAGCAAAATTTTGATACGCTGCTCTTCTTGCTTGGACGGCATTTTGACAACTGAAGAGTGAATTCCAAAATCAAAATAGGAGCAACATTCTACACACACACACACCTTCAAAATGAGGGGTGTTCAGGTTTTTTAAATGCAAAATTGAAAGAAATACGTCAAGTTGATATTGACCAAATTTTGACCGTATCGCCCTTTACTTCGTCTAGTAGGAGGCATTGCACAATAATACTAATTGAAATTGAAATTGCAACATAATTAGTTTCTTCTAAATTTCTAGTAATATGTTCGTTTTCACTTTCCTGATGATTTATTAATCTTACAGTGAATAATACTAATATAAACAAAAATATTATTATACACCTGTCAGTTCAACATAGAATACAAAAACTAATACTCTCATTCTCCATTGAACTTCACTCCTATTTACATCTCGCTGCGAGAGATCACCAATACAAACGTTTCAATTTATACGTGAACCTACACGTTTACACTGCCCAAGTAACAATTTCAGTTCTATTCCAGCCGTATAGCACTCCTCCCGGCTTTGTTGATGAAACTACATTCAAAACTGTTTTGTCCCAACACTCCTCTATGCATCTTTAAAGCCGAAATGTGTACAAAGTGGCCCACTCTTTAGACGGTTGTGAGAACAAATTAATAAAACCTTTCCAAGACCATAAAGATTTTGAAAATGTTCTAGTGAAAGATGTTATTATGAAAGATAATGCCGAATGGCCACAGCTGTCAAAATTCACGGCGATATCGTGGTTGGTTTTGTTGTTCTGCTTTGTTCGATTCTCTGCTCTTCTGATTCATTCAACAGTAAATAATGTTGCGGGAAATTATGTTTGAAAGCAAAATATATAAAACAAATTGAGTTTTTTTGTTTAGCATATCATGCTCCAAATCATGTGCGCATTTAATTGTATGGTGAATATTGGCATGATAAGAGCTGAAAATTAATGCGCCTCGGAAATTATGCGAGTTTACAACATCAAAAACAAAATTTAAAGAAATATATTCGATAAATTAATCAAGAAACTTCTGAAAATTTATGGAATTCAATAAGGTTATCTGAACGAATACCGAAATTTGCCTTAGATCTACAGTTCAATTGTATGCTTTCAAGTTGCCAATTAGCCGTTTAATGCATTTACTGGAAGCAAAATGGTTTTAAAATGCTTTTTCAACTGACCATAATAAGATAATACGAATGAGTCCTAAAACGGTATTTCAAAACAGCATTTTATGATTTTACAAAGTCAAAATAAAAACTTTGATAGGGATAAAATTTTAGAAGTTAAGGTTTTAAGATTGTTGTAAAAAAGCTGTGTAAGTTCTTATAAACCTGACTAAAATTTGGAACCTATTGGCATCTCTTGCTGCCATAATAAAACCGAATTGATTTCTGGTGGCTTTCATAAAACTTTAATAAAACTTAGTAAAGCTGGATGGTTTTGGCAATGTTACTTGGGTGAGGTTGCTTTTTACGCAGGAATAGGTGCGCTGAAAAAAAATCCTTAAAAACAACTGAGTAGCTCCTAGAATTCACGTACAAACCCGTAATTTACGAAAACCTCGTAAAAAGCATCAAAAGTGATTATTTAAACGCTTTAATGACAATATCTAAGTGAACAGTATCTCCTCGCGTGAATTCTGAACACCACGTAAACAAAAACTCGCATAATAAACGACTCCAGTGTATTATCGTTTTTCGCATAATTTTTCAAAAAGTCCTAAATAACAATGAGAGATTCGCTCCTCTCTTGTCCTTTTTTGTTAATTAAGACGCCATTATAAAATTTTCCAACGGTTTCTCCTTCCAATACGATGGATGGTGTTGTTGTTTTCTATTATGATATTTCCATACAAAGTGAAAATTTAATTTAAATGATTTTTTTACTTTCCCGAAAAAATTCCGTACATTTTTATTATAAAATCCTGTTGGAATTCAAGACGAATCAGATGAAAAAGAAATCAAGTAATTCCATCGAGTCGTTCGTAAGTTATGCTGTCACGAACGGACAGCATTTCATTTTTATATATATAGACTAGCTGACCCAGCAGACGTTGTCCTGCTTACAATTAAACTACTTATTATGGAGAAATCTCGAATCGCAAGCTTATGATTGTTAGATAGCATTCGATATAGAGTATTGAACATTTGAATCAATCATTGAGTTTATGAAGTATCGCATGCAATTATTTTAAAATATCGCTTTATGGTGGAATAATGTTACTGAGTGAATCTCGCTTGAAATAAATCTGACTGCGTCTGTCATTGAACATTGGTGAATTGGACCTGTAACGTAGACGGTTTCACAATTTCATAATTTAATAATTTTTAAACTCTGTAAGTTTCAATGCCCAAAAAAACTTCTGAATATTATTATGTGCGTTGCGCCAAACTAATTCATTTGAAAACAACCATTATAACTTTGGATGTTCTCCAGCAAATGTTTAGAACCACTTCCTGATCGAGACCCCAATGAGCGCAAAGGCTCTGGTGTTTGATTTGGGAACAATGATAACAAACTACACTCATTGATCCAATGGCGACTAATATATTCGCATTGTCATCAACCAAAGGCAGCACGTTGAAGATTTTTTTGGAATGTAGGCTTGCCTTCGAAATCGAATTATAATGTTATGTTGGGCACGATTGTTACCAGATCCTGCTTTCTAACTCTATCGCTTGTATTTTAAGCTGCTGTTTCTTCTTCACTCTTTCACCCTTGAAATCCGTTGTCGATCCAATTCAGTTTGAGTTGCACGCTGATCGTCTCTTTGTCTCATTCGAGAGTTTGCTGAGCTAGCAGCTGACCGATATTATTCCGTCAAGTTGGAGGCATTGTACAACAATACTAATTGAAATAAACTGAAATCGCAACTTAATTAGTGTCTTTTTAATTTCTAGTAATATCGTCGTTTTCACCTTCCTGATGCACTATAAATCACACGGTGAACGATACTAAAGTAAACGAAAACGTAATTACACATCTGTTAGTTCAACACAGAAGACATAAACTACCCAGAAGACATAAACTACTATATTATTGCACTTGTTCAACCCAAAATCAACATCGGTATAGCGGGATCGCATCAATTCAACAGTTGTCAAGTAATGAAGCGTTAGGTTAGTTTAAGTATGTAGTGATGCATTACCTACACGGAGAAACCAAACTATCCAAAATGAAGTGTGATTGTACTCAAAACTAAGTACTCTGATAGAACTAGTATTTTGGATATAGTTTTGTTCTCACCGGTAGGTAGCTTTAACTCAATCTTAGAGTTAAATTGAAAAAGTCAATTTTACGCAAAGCAAGGTATTTTAAGAGTTGTATGTTTTCAGTATACTTGCTAGGCGCCTTCCATGAAACAATCCAAATCGGAGTGTTGGGCTGCCACTTTGCTTTGGCTGAAAATTTTTGATCACCATTTAATGAAAAATGGTGCTGTGAGGCGGAAGCAAATACGTGTTTCAGTTTTTACGCGTTTATGGATATGGATATGGATCAAATTTTACGCGTTTATGGATATGGATATGGATCAATTGAGTAAAATTCTGGATTTGGAAACCCCGTTTCAAAAAATTTACCGGTAAGTGTAATTATTTCACTTATTCGATTGCGTTTTCTAATTCTAGTGGCTTTGGAGAGATGGAGAACTTTATTAGTGAAAACCCAGTATTTCAGCAAAGTTCATGGAGATGATCACGGAACATCGATATGATGAGTCACTTCCTGAAAAGAAGGTCCAGAAGTTTCCCAAGTAACCACGAGGCTGTAATAGCATGCATATTTAGGGCATATGTATTACATCTAGTGCATCATTGAAGTTAGATTAAAGCTGAAACGGGCCCCACTAAGATCGAACTAATGCTATATCTTTTGTAATGCCATAAGACATTGTTAAAGTAGCATTATGGCATTGGTAATGCATCACTACATTCATAAGCTAATTTAACGCTTCATTACTTGACAACTGTTGAATTGATGCGATCCCACATTACCGATGTTGATTTTGAGTTGAATAAGTGCAATAATATAATGCTTGTGGTTACTTGGGTTCTTTCGTTTCTATATGTTTCAATATGAACTTTTAGTGGATTTGATCAAATTGCCAATGGAATGTTTCAATGTACCCGAGAATGTACCAATAAATAAAATACATTTTGTTTGATTTGCAGTTTTAGATTTCGTTTACTGAATTTAGCTAAAGAAAGTTCACTAAATCAAATTCTCAAATAATATTTTCCAAAAAAAAAAACTCAATTCTGGATTATTTTTACTGTAGATTCACTGTTACACAAACAGTTCATTTCACTCAGCACTCAGTCTTTTCGAAATACTCAAAATTGGATACTTTGCAAATAACTTAATTATGACTGGTTTTACTTTGCTGTCAAGTTGAGTGAAAATCACTTAATTTTGGATAGTTTGGTTTCTCTGTGTATGCAGTGATGCTACTTTAGCAATGTCTTATGGCATTACGAAAGATATAGCATTAGTTCGATCTTAGTGGGGCCCTTTTCAGCTTTAATCCAACTTCAATGATGCACTAGACGTAATGCATGTGCCCTATATATGCATGCTATTACAGCTTCGTGGTAATACCTTCACTTTCCATTGACCTTCACTCCAGTTCTTGACCAACAATAGAATAGGGCCTATCATTATTTGTAAACATACACTTCTGAGCCATTTTTTCTCGCAAGCCATAGGCTACACTTGCAAATCTATAGCCTCATCGTGTAGAGAAACTTGGGTGGCCTATGGCTTAAGAGAAAAAGAGCTCAGAAATGTTTGTTTACTATTGTTGATCGAGAATTCACATCTCGCTGCGAGGTGTCACCAATACAAACGTTCCAGTTTATACGTGCATCTACACTGAAAGTTAGTTTTAGTTTATATTACAAAATCGAAAGTAATAATCAATAATCCATTCGCTATTTTCAGCAACGAAACTAATTTGTTCTTTTTATGAAGATACATTCGTAATTAATTGCACGCGCAACTGTCAAAAGCACGACACTTTTGTTGGCACAGCAAGAACATTCGTACATTGTACAGAAACAATGCAAAGAGCTACGAATATTTGGTCACAAATTAAAAAGAAACGTCTCTCTGGTGGTTGCATGAAGGAATGACAGATCTACTTTATCGACTCAAAATGTAATTGAAAAAAAAAGCGCAAGCACGTAGAATTTTCCAGCGTTTTTTTTTATTGTTTCAGACAAAGGGTTCGAACCTGAATATTTAGAAAGTGCCGATTCTAAATCCGTGGTTGATCTCACTTGGCCACGCTGACTCGTGAGAACAAACTTGATTAATGAGCATGACGTTATAGCTCACGACAGAGCTTTGATCTTTATTTTGGGATAGATAAATTATTTCCGCCCATACCAGCAGAAACACCATCGTGCATGAGTGCGGTATAAAAGAGAAGCAGCAATTGGCTGGTCATCACGAAGTTCATTTCGTGCATTTTACAAAAAGGTGTAATGACAGCATTTCACCAGATAAAAAGCATTATGAATGTTTCTTACGATATACGAGACATTTGTTCTATGTACAAAATCCATGTTTACGAAACGTGTGGAAGCTACTCTACGAAAATAAATTTTCAGTGTACACGCTATGAATCGTTTACACTGAAGTTACTTTTTTCACAGGAATGAGTGCGATGGAAAAAAATTACTTAAAAAAACCGAGTAAATTCTTGGATCTGCGTAAAAACCCGTTATATACAAAAACTTCGTAAAAAGCAAGAAAAGTTAGGTTTGAGACGCGTTTTTAATAAAATTTAAGTGAACGGTATCTACTCGTGTCAATAACAAAAACCGCGTATTTTTTCCGCACTTCCGCAACGACTTTAGTGTATTATCATTTTTTGTATATCTTTTCAAAAGGTCCTACGTAACAATCAATGACTCTCTCCTCTCATCTTTTTTTTTGTTAATTACTCAGCCATCATAATAGTTTCCAACGGTTCCTCCTTACAAATCGAAAGATGGTCTTGCTGTCTAGTATATTATGAGACTCCCATACAAAATCACAATTTGGATTTTATAAAAAAAAATCGTTTTCCAGTAATTTTTTCTAATTTTTCCTTCATATATACCTGTTGGAAGCCAAGACAAATCAAACAAAAAAGAAATCAAGTAAATCCATCGTGTCGATCGTGAGTTATGTTGTCACGAACGTACAGCATTTCATTTTTATATATAGATATATATATATATATATATATATATATATATATATATATATATATATATATATATATATAATATATATATATTTAAATATATATATATATATATATATATATATATATATATATATATATATATATATATATATATATATATATATATATATATAAATATATATATGTATATATAAATTATATGGTCAACTTATGATTGACGACAATAAATAAATAAATCAATCGAACAATCAATTGAAGAAAAACGTAAATTTAAAATGGACACAAGAATGTCAAAAAGCATTCTCAAATTTGAAGAACTTTTTAACTTCCGATACTATTTTAGTGAGGCCGAATTACAAGGATACCTTTGTGATTACAATGGATGCGAGCGATCACGCCATTGGCGCGGTCCTCTCAAACGAATAAACTACACACAGACGCCAGTAGAGGGTTAATAAGTGCAAAATTAGGTATCACATAATAGCGAAAGAACTGCTAGCCATCGTTTGGGCAGTTGAAAAGTTTAAACATTACATATATAATCAAAGATTTAAAATCTATACGGATCATAGACCATTGATTTCAATTTGGCATTTAAAAGAGTCTTCCTCGACTTAAACTCGCCTAAGGTTGACGTTGCAAGGATTAGACATGGAAATAAGATACAAACAAGGCAAACATAATATTGTTGCTGATTTTTTGTCGAGAATTGATTACGGAGATTCGAAACATATTACAGTAGCGATTGACCCGAAAACAACTCATGAAGTGCAATCAGACGAAATGGAGCTGTTTGATTTTTATAAACAGTATTTTGAACAATTTAGAGACGAATCAGGAAGATTCAAAATTTTTGAGAGCGACCAACCATCCGATTTGAATCCCCACATGGTCGGATTGGAAAATATTGATTTTAGTAGGGACGTGGAACCGGATATACAATATGACTTCACAAGAAAGCCTAAAATGACGGAACTCTTAATTTTGAACTTGCAAAATTTATTAATCAACAATTAAAAGAAAATGAAATAGTTACAACACTGTCGATTCTGAACAGTTGGTTAGCATACAAGGAAAAAATGAGTTTTGTAGATTTACCAGATGGTTTGAAAGAATACTTGAAGGGAAGAATATTTTCATTACCAAATAGAAAAATTTGGGGTCTTATTTTAAATTTACGAGCAGACCAATACAAAGATAAAAGAGTTTTATTTGAGGGACTAATTGATGCATTCGCAAGTAGTCCTGAATACGTGAGAAAAGCGAAATATATTCAGATGATTTCGTTTAGACACCTCATGGTTCCGGATAGCAATATTTTCGCATATGTAGCTAAACAATTCGATAACCCTGCCCTTTGGTTCAGAAAGGGGTATGGGCGCGTTCTGTCGAGTTGGTCGCGGCAGGTTTCATGTATGAATCGGCTGCCCCATCAACGTTCAAAAGTGCCTGAACCAAATGGACAGCTTGTAATGATCATTTAAAGATGCGATGAGGGATCATTGCCCTGATATTCCGAAATGTAGCACGTTGTAAAATGTTCCTTGTCTTCTACAACCAAACAAGATGGAATTGAGAAAACGAGTACTCATCAGGAATGATCTCTCATATGCATCCGACGAATCATTCTGAACGGTCGTTGTGAGAATATCACTATGAAAATCTCTCATGCACATAGCGCGTTTCCAATCACTAATGCTTTTTTTCTGTTCTCTTCCCTATCCTATGAACGCGAACCATACCAAACATCCTAAGGTCGACTCTTCAAAAGGTAGGGGTAGACCCAAGGAAACACGGACCCACAGAAACATTGAGACAACGCAGTAAAGTACTGAATAAACCCGGACCAATTTAACTTTCACCCAAATTTTCTAACACAAGGTAAGCAATAAAATGACCACTACAAAATATACTATATATCCACGACCTAATATAAAATGGGGAAAAGGAGGAACCATCAGGGCACCCAAGTGAATCGATTTGGATAGGGAGCATGGGACTGCCTCCTCCCTATTGTTTACATTTCGCGGAACGAGGGCGGGCTCTTCGACCTCATCTATTGAGTTTGTGTGCAGATGCAGACTCAGTAAAAACATTAGTAGTGGATAAAGACGTAGACACGGTGTTGCACGAGTTTCAAGGTACTCCACTCCGTGGTCACGTTGGTGCACGAAGAATGCGTAGAAGAATAGGCCCAACATGAAAAGGGATATAAACAATTATGTGAATCAAGCCAATAGAATAAAATCTGGAGTACGAATCGTATTCCAATGAAAATCACAACTACCACATCTGAACCATTTTAAAAGGTTTATATGGATATAATAGTTTCACCTGAGTCCGACTTTGGCTATAAATATGGACTCGTAATGCAGGATGACTTGACCAGATTCTTGATTCTTGATGGATAATCAGGAATCTGACACAGTTGCAAAAACTTTTGTTGAAAATTATATATGCAGATTTGAATCAAGATCACGGATCAAGGATCGAACTTCATAAGTGAGGTTTTCAAACAAATTTGTTAAACATTAAAAATCAACAAAATAAACACGAGAGCGTATCACCCTCAAGCCAATCTGGTAGAGAGGTCAAATCGCATTATTTGAGACAATACGTGCTTGGAAACCCACGAGTATGGGATCAGTATCTACCATATTTTATGTTTTAATACAACACAAATGTAAACTCTTCGACAAATTATTCACCATTTGAATAGATGCATGGGAAAAAAGCAAGAATACCAACATCAATGTACAAAACTGAAGGAAATTATATAAGTTATGATGACTATTGCAAAGAGATGAAAGTGATTTTCAAAAGCATTCATTTCAAAGCAAAAGGCAATTTAATAAAATGAAAAGAAAACGTAAAATAATATAAGATAGAAAAACGCATGAATGGCAACAAATGTGAGGAGACCTAGTACTTGTTGAAGCCAATCCAACTGGAGTAGGCCAGAAACTTCAAAGCTACTGGAGAGGCCCATATGAAGTCGTGGATTTGCCAAGTGAACAAACCACGATAAAAAAGAATGGAAACACATTGGACAAAATCCATAATAATCGATTCAGAAAATTCAACAGGTAATTTTCTTGTCAATCGCAAAACAGTACGGAAAACGGATTGATAATATTAATAATTTTTTTTTGAACATTGATTGAAGTATGCAAAAGTAGAATTAATAAAAAAGGGAAAAGATCCTCCCAGAATGTGAAAAGCTGTGGAGAAATGAATGAAAATAAAAAATTACACAGAACAAAAAAATGCGAAGAAGCACAACTTTGAATATTGAAATAGACGGCAGACAGAAAGACTAAAATACCAAAAATCGGACAAAAATTCACAACAAAAGGGGTTGAACCAACAATAATATTTACAGCTCTAGAAAAAGCAGAGGTCGGATTACCAAAAGACCTAGCTTTCCCTTGGCAAAAAGAAAGTGATAATTTAGTGTTGGGACTACTGAGTTTTGTTGAACTACCATACGAGACTATGAATAATTACATTTTAAAACTAAAACTTACAGTAGCACTGGTATCACTGCACTGACTATCACAGGAACACATAATGTTTGCGTTTGCACTACGCATGAAAATGTCAATTTAATTCTACATAGCTTAAAAAAATACAATGTCTTGATTGATCAAAAAACATTAACGAATAGATTACTTTGCGAAAATAAGACAACTCATTGCCATCTACGAAGATGTAAAAACTGCCCAGATACCTCAGTTTTAGAAGACAGTTTATTGAAACAACTGGAAGAAAACTTTGTTGAAAATCTTTCATTCGAACAATGGGTTACCACTGACAGATGTGATTTAGAAACTATTGTAAAGCAAACCGATGAGTTTGTTTCATTTTTCAGCTCAAAATTAGAAAGTTTGATTCCGCATGATTTTGTAAAAACCGAACAATCAAATTTTTTGAAAACTACAAAACAAAACTTGCAAGATGGTGAATTTTCAGCTATTTGTGACTTTTCAGAAAATTACAGCTTCATTTTGCAGGATGAAGTTCAATCACACCATTGGAACGTGCAACAAGCCACAATCCATCCTTTCGTAATATATTATACTGAAAATATGCAAATTAAACATTTTAGCTTCATTATAATTTCTGAAGAACTAAGACATGATTCAGTCGCTGTTAATTTGTTAAGTGATAAAATGATAAACTTTTTACAAATTGATCAAAATACAAACATAAAAAAAAATTATTTTATGTCAGATGGTGCTGCTTCACAGTATAAAAACCGAAAAAACTTTTCTAGCCTTTGTAAATTTAAGTCAAAGTATGGTATTGACACTGAATGGCATTTCTTCGCAACATCGCACGGAAAAGGTCCATGCGATGCTATTGGAGGTACGATAAAACGCATGGCTACCAGAGCAAGTTTAGCCAAAGAACGCGAACACCCGATAAAGACTGCAAGAGAGTTGTTTAATTGGGCAAACAAACGAAAAGAAGAAGAACTTACAAAGTTGTCATTTTGTTATTCTACTACAGAAGAATACGAAAATATGTCTTTGCAGCTAAATAATCAATATAATAATGCAAAAACAATTCAAGGAACTCAAAAATTCCACTCATTTCTTTCTCTATCAGAAAATACAATAAAGGCAAAGCTTTATTCAAACTGTCCTGACAATGATGCCAAAATATTCGATATTGTTAAGAAAGTTGTGTAAACAATAATTTTATAAAAATACAGGAATAAAAATAAACTGATGATATCCAACATATAATGTTATTTTTTATTGCGCACAATCACCATCCCTGAAAAATAAGCTTAATTCGCTCTTTTGAATCTTGCTAATTGAGGAGCTTGCATTTGCAGTTCTCAAAAAGGTGTATCTCGAAATCGAGTTGTCTCATCGGTTTGATGTCTGTGGGGATGTTCGGCAATAGAGAGAAAATATGCACGGTATAAACACATCCAGTTTAAATTGATTAAACTGTTAGGCGATATGCAAGAGTTGAATGCACATTTTCAACACAATACACCAAAAATAACTGGAAGAAATCATTGTTCCTGATGGTGGGATTTTGTAACTTGTTTTTCAAAATACTTTTAAGGCAGAGAATTTCACTCGAATCTTTGAGCTGTCAGTGTCATTTTAACTCAAAATTTTCCAATCTTTCCGGAAAAAAATACTTTTGAAACTGAAAAAACACGGAGTACATCCGAAAAGGGCCAAAACTTATTAAGTTATCAAAAAAATCAATATTAAATCAGTAATATCTTCTAAACGGTGCATCTTAGAAAAATGTTACTGAAGTACTTTTTACTTGCAAATTTGATGTACTTTCATAAAATTAGGGTGACAAACTTGTTTGACTTTTCTTAATAGCTTTTTTGAAAATTGTAATTAAAAAAAAAAAACTTTTTTCATTGTAACCTATTTTTCTCCAGAACAACCCACTGTGCACTAGACAGCATTTTCAGTCAGCTATAACATAAGGATAGTTAAAAAATTATTGACATGTATTTTTTAAGGGAAAATCTATATTTTAGTTCAAAACACAAAAACCAAACTTTTTTTTTACCGTGCATATTTCCATATTGGACCAACAATTGTCTAAAACTTCGCCGAAGACACCAAACCAATCGGACAAACCGTTTCCGAGATACAGTTTTTTGAAGATATCATGTGCATTTTTCATAGGCCCTTCACATAAGTAAGGCTAGATTCAAAATGGCGAACCAAGTATGCAAAACGGCGTTTTTCTTCCCCAAAAACTTGTATGCAAGGTTTCATGCAAATCAAAAAATATGAAAATTACTCGTTGCTGAAATGATATGGAACCGCTCCATTGGTGATTTGAGAAAATTTTACCCAAGAGGCTGGTTTCGTTCACCTCCAATTGCATACGGTCTATGTGTGTACAACACTGCTAATGGCGAAAACATTACGGCTTCGGCACACGAAAGATATTTTTCGCAATCAAACACCCCAAAACCAAGCCCCCAGCACTCCCAAAGAAATGTCAACTCTTTTTCTAGTTGTTTTGGGCCATTTGGGTTCCAGCGAACAGCTACGGCCTTCAATTTCTTCATGAAGCTGGTTTACTTGGCCACGGCTTCGCTTCTCTCGGAAACCTCGTGTTTGGCTAGCTCTCCCAGCAGCATGATCGAAAGGCGGTTTGAATTTCCAGATACGTCAGGGACATCCACCAATTGATTTAAGTCAGTCGGGCAGCTACGCTTCCAATCCGCTTGAAAATGTCATTTAGGAAGCTGTTTATAATGCTTATCGCTTTGGAGGAAACGACAGTATCGGGTTAAAATGCTTCAGCACCCGGTAGATGAAGTGCTATACGTTTTCTTCTTCCAGACCTTGCTGCTGGAACTGATTGCCTTCCAAGATGGTGGAGCGAGAATGCACCCTAAGAGCATATCCTGTTGATATGACTGACCACCTGAAAAAGATTATCCTTATTGCGTTGTAGACGGTTGGTGGATTCAAAGTCTATTATTGCCGATAGACGTCTAGGTCGAAATAGTGCTAATTGAACGATAGACTGAATCAATTTTTTTGCTAAGAGCTGGTACGTTATGGCGTTGGAAGCTATTTCACGAAAGAAGGCGGTACCAACGAAGTCAATGTGATAGAAATTGCATCAAAGGGGACGAACTTCAGTTATTGTGCCACAATAATTAGTTTTAATTAGTGCACGCTAGACGAATAATTTTCATAACAGAAATATGCCTAATTTGCTAGCTACTGCCAGCAACTAGGAACTACAACGAAATCAACCACATTGTCGGTCTCTGACGTTTCGCAGTTCGGCTCGAATTTTCCCATCTAGAATATTGTTCGTTAGGTGCTCAACGTTTTTTGTGATATATAGCTCGGGACGCGGCGTTTAATGAATGCTATTTTCAATTACAAACAACACTATAGAAAATCTCAACCAAACAAACTCTTTAGTTAATAAACTGATCTGGTCATCCTGTGAAGGACGGGTTTAGTTGACGGGGGAGAAATTGTTTGCGATTCCACTTGGGCTTTTAGGGATTTTTTCTCCTTACTGGCGGCTTTTTCCCGCCAAATTGCAGACTTCAGCAAAAATATTTCTCGCAGCGAGGTTGACAGGAGCATCGGCTTCAACAGCCAACTGTACCAACGCCTTTATGGGCAACAACTGCTCGCCAGTGCACCCTCTAGGATGCTTGCTGCCGCTAACTGCGTTGCAACAGCCACTGCACGGCTCAACGACTGTTGACAGACTGAGTCAAAATTCTGCTAAGAGCAGGTATGTTATGGCGCCGGATGCTATTGCACAAAAGAAGGCGGTACCAACGAAGGCAGTGTGATACAAATTGCACCAAAGAGGACGAACTGTAGTCATTGTGCCACAGTAATTAGTTTTAAATAGTGCACGCTAGATGGATGATTTTCTAAACAGAAATTTGCCTAATTTGCTTGCCACCGCTAGCAACTAATCCGGTATGCACAACTAGGAACCTATGACAAACTCAACCACACGGTCGGTCTCTGACGTGTCGCAGTTCGGCTCGAATTATCCCTTCTAAAATTTCGTTCGTTAGTTGTGCAAGGTTCTTTGTAATATTCTCTGAAAAGCGGCGTTTAAAGAATGCTATGTTCAGCCGTGACGCGGTAACTGAATTTCAAACAGCACAAGAGAAAACTTCAACCAAACTCTTTAGTTAACTGATTTGGTCGTCCTGAGAAGGAGGGATTTAGTTGACGCGGGAGAAATAGTTTGCGATGCCCCTTGGGCTTTTTATTTCGTTCAGCTCCTCATCGTTGTTGCTGGCCATCTGCAGGTGACGTGGAATGAGTCTGGTCTTCTTATGTTCACGGGTGGCGTTTTCTACCAACGTGCTCGCCAAACACGCATACGGATGCACAGCGAGAACAGATTGTTGGTCTTCGGTCGTTCCCACATGTTCCATAATTGCTGGCAGTATGAACCAATCAGAGCGTAGCGGAAATATGATGTCATTTTCGACCAATAGCTTTGTGCGTTCAAAAATTTTTCTTGTGAGTACTTTTTAATTAGTTTAAACAAATGTAATGAATTAAGTTTGCCACAGGGATTTAGCTTTGATGTTCTACCTTTCGAATGAAATACTTATCGTAAAATGTCTGTGGGCCAGAGAGGAGATATTATCGTTCAATGTCTCCAAACTCGCATAACGCTTTCGATTTCAGAAATTTTAGAACGGTGCCCCTATACAGGAATAGAAAATAGAGACGTAAGTCCTACGTCAAAAGAAATAAATGAAAATTGGGGTTTTGCAATTACCCAGTGTAAATATGTGAACACTTATCAGAATATAGACTTTGTTATGTAGAAACAAACGAAATTAATGTAGACGAGGAAAGTTGTTTATTAAACCCAAGGTTCAGAAACTCCTCAAAAGGGTGCAAAGTACGAATCATTTACGTGACTCAAGATACTTGGTTTACCACAGAAGACCCAAACACTTGGGAGTAAATTACTCCAGTAGAAACAAAAGCAAATATATTTCATGATCATGAACACTCATTTCTAGTGTTGCAGGGATCAGGAAGAATAAAACTTACCCCAGGTATGATTGTCATAACCAATAATACAAAACTGACATATTTATATGTTTCAATAACAGAGATAACACCAACTTTTAGTATACATAACCATGGAAAATTCAATTTAACGATTGAAAATTGGAAAGAAAAACCAATCCCAATCCTTAAATCAAATAGAACATGGAACTCGATTTATGATCATGCAGAATTGTTCGACTTGAGTGTCGACATAATAAAATTGGAAAAGGAAACACCAATTTTAAAAGATATGGTATGCACACCATTCGGTGCAAGTTGGACAGTAACGAATATATTAGCAATCATATGAATTCTGCTAATAACTCTTATAATGGTATTTATGGGGTGTTACAGAGGACAAATCATATGCAGTAAAGGGGCCTCAAACATTCAACATAAACCCAATATACCTCAAATCGAAGACTTATTTCAGAATTTGGAATAAAACGAGCATGGTAAATTAATGTTGAGTCAGGGACTCAAACCGACCAAAAGAGAAGAGGCGTTGACCATGGAAGGATATCTCGAACAAGTATATAGTGAAGCAGAGCCTAAAGTTATAAATTCACTCGAAGATAACTTGAACCAAAATATAGAACATATTAATCACTTAACGGTTTCAACGGTGGAAGCAGAAAAACGTGAAATGGATACGAAAAATAATTCAAATAAAAGGGTTAAAGACGAAACAAAATGAAGATAATTTGGTAGTGAACAACTCCTACGATAATTGAATTACTAAAAATATCGGCAAACATTTGAGCGAAGAATAAAAGCAGAAATCTGAGTTTTCGTTACACTGTCCCATCTAGGCCACAGCAGCTCGGACACCGGACCGATGAAAAGAACCCAAAGATAAGGTACCAAACCGAGAGGTTAGTCGAGGTGACAGTATTGTTTTATTTTGTTTTCCTTAATATTTCTTAGAAGAAGAGGATACATAGTAATGTAGAGAGCCCTTTTGAACTGCCCTGCATTGCTGTGGCTCCGATCTTATATATTTTTATTCATTAAATGAAGGAAGGAAGGATTTTTTGAGAGACAATTGATTCACTTCAATTGTTTTCCCTCCATTCTAATTCTGTTCATCAGCGTTTTTATTGGAGAAAAAACATCAACTGATTAATAATTCAGAACAACAGTCAGACCTCGTAGATCTGTTTAGCAATTGGTTAAAAAAAAACCAGCCGTAATATATGTAAATAGAGTCGATATTACCTTAGGTATTTTCTAGAAGTCTAGAGTAGGATACAATAATACATACATAGAAAAGAAAATTATGTTCGAATGAGTTTGTTAATATGACAAGATGTGCACCTAATAATAGGAAAAAAAATAAACTTCAAATAAAAAGGGAAGGTGAAAAGAAACCCAACGAAACGAAAAAAAAGAAACAAAAAAAACATACATTGGAAAAAATAATAATGACAAGGTGCACCACAAAGAAACAGAATTAGTACTGTAATAAGAATAACTTAAATTATCAAGGGAGAGGTTTTGCTAGGATAGGAGCGTAAAGTAATGAAAGCCGAAACCGAGTGGATGGAGTCGTCGAGTGGTTAATTAACGAAGAAAATGAGTGAATGGATGATATGGGAAGATGCGGAAGTAAGAAGCACCGGTCGCCAATGATTTGGATGATGGATATATACTGCAAACAGTCGGAAGCAACGAATTAAAAGAAATCTAGAAGACTAGATGCAGATGTAGATAATGAATATGGACTTTACAAGCCTCGTGAGATCAGCAAGGAATCGAACGTAGATGAAAAAAACACAACAAATAAAGAAACAACGATTGTGACAATAGAGATGACGAATCGCAAACAGAAGATGACGTTGACAACCTTTTCGATTTGAAAGAAGAAGCCGAAAGTAATAAGGAATCATACCAGAATGTCATCAGTAGTAAGGAGCAAGTTGAAAAAAAAACCAGAAGTCCAAGCTAAACAAGAAGTCCGTGGAATAGCCGAATGAGAATTGCGGTTCACTTTTGGGTTACCTCGGAAATGTACAGTTTCATCAACAATTTCAAAAGCTCACACGCAACCGTTTTCCACATGAGCAAATTATCATCCTGAAAGGAGTGATCAAATCTGAAAGCTCACAGTTCTGCAGAGATAATAAAGCAAGAATGCTGACCCAATTCCCTTTCCTTCTTCAGCATTATGACCACCGATAAACCGACATGAAACTCAATCTTCACTATTGATCAAGAATCCATAACGACCGATTCAAATGTGCAGCGATCCCATCTGTCAAAACCCATAGAATCATTTGATCTAGATCAAATAAATGTGCCCAGAATAGCTCAGACATGAACCATCTCATCAAGTTCCCAAGCGTGTTCGTGGCTTCAATAAACGATCTCAGCGAACACAAAGATAGATGTCACTAATATGATTTGAACAGAAATATTAAGACATTTTCTATTGTCATTCATGTCGGTTTGTCGGTGTTATGACGTCGGACCCGAAGCTACTCCCTTGCCCAGATAAAGAGTTATGGTGTCTTTATTCAGTATTTCAACGATCTTAGCAAACATACTACAGATTCACGGATACAGGGTGGATTTAGTTAGTTAATATCTGAATAATAAAAATAAATAATACTAGTGATAAAAACAACAGAACTGGTCAGGTCATAAATAATGTTTTACAGACAATTTTCCTAAAAATGCCTGAATGTCATAGTATTTCGCGATGTTTCATTCTTGTATTTATGTTATGAATATTTGGACAAAATCTGTCATACCTTCTTGTTTAACCAGACTTTATGCCGTCTTCTTGTTTTATTTTTGAGAAATAAAACTTGATTAGTGGGGGCTGGTGTAACGGACCTATTTTCACCCGTTATTTCCCATAAATCAATTTCATTTTGGCAGTCATCAATATTTATTCATGGTCAAGGCCACGAAACGAACTACTAGCAGAACTTTTGTTTACCTTCAGAATAACGCTTTAGCAATAACGCTTTACAGCGTGGTCGTTCCGTATTTATGTTTGATTTTTGTCACCGAAGCTCAGAAGTAGGTTACGACAGTTGATGTAAACACCTCCCTTGTGAACTTCGCGTGACAATTTAAATTGTTTTTCTTTGCTTGTTTTTGATTTTACAGGTTGCCGATGCCATTCATAACTGCCAAAGCTCACGGCCATGCACGGAAGCATCATCGAGGGCTGAGTGATGATGTTTTGTTCATTTTCGGGTGAGAGAGTGAGAGCACATCCAACTCGAAGGAAAGGCCCACCCACAAAGACGGACGTTGAGTGTGTCGCGCACTATGTTGACCGTGCTGGACCCATGTGAGAGAGGACCAATTGGTGGTGGTGATGGTTAATTGGTATCTTGTAAGGGAGAGGGGATTTAGATTAATTGGATCTTATAAAAAGAATAGGTAGAATATAGAGATGGGCGGAGGGTTTTTGCTTCAAACATAAACTATAACGGTCGTTTTGATATAGTCCGAAAACCAGTGCCCTGCTTCAATTTGTTGGCTGGACTGCTGTGGCGTAGGGTTCGAAAAATAAATTCCCGGATCGTGGTGCTGTGTCGGTTTCCAAAAATGTCGGACATTGGAGCCATAGTCAACAAACTCCCGAAATTGTATTTCTTCAGGCTATGTAGCAGGATCCATCGCCTTGGTTTTGAAACATCTGTGTACTCCAATCTTGAAGGACACAAACGATAACACCGACAGCGGTCTTCCCCTTGGTACCAGTGATTTGGCTACCACGTCGTTAGTCTGCAAGCACTTCTTAGCAAGATTTTCCACTTCACTCTCTGATACATTCTAGTCTAGTTAGTTAAGTTCGGGTGGTATTATGCAGCTTGTAGTAATTTTGGGTGAGAAATTCGACGAAAACAATAATAAACCGATGGCAAGACAGGAGCAAACGACTTCACTTTACGACAGGGTTGTCAAATTTGTTCAACTTATCAAAAACAGCGGAGATGTCGGTGTATATGGCGTCTACCTGTTGGCCAAATCCAATCAAACCAGTTCCAGTAAACGTTTATGTTGCTTTCTAAATGAAACCAATGTGGCACTGTTGACGGAAAAAAAGGTTCCAAATAGAGACATACGAGGAACGTTACTCGTGGTAGCTGCTATACCCTTAAATAAACCGGTAATAGTTTCGCTAGAGTTGAGTATCTGAAACACCGTCATATTAGAAGGCAATCCCGTTTCTCTCCGTTACTAATTTGCCTGGCTCCAGACATTCTTAGGATTCGCTCCGAGACGACCCTGTAGTTGATTCTTATGGGCATTATACAAGCAGTAGTTGAGACGTTTGTAGTTGTCATTGACAAGCGCGTAGCCTTCGTACAATTTGTTTGATATTTGCTATGTTTCCTCACAGCAGCCCTTTTCCGACGTTTCAAGAGTTTCACTTCAGTACTCGACCAAGCAGGTTTCGCAGGCACATTCGTTGATTTTTTGACGTAGGACTACGTCTTTGTTTTAAATACAGGGGTACACGTTGCGAGTACAAAAATTTGGAGCGTCACGAAATATGCTTAGGTTTTGAACGTTAATTACTTCCTCGATTGATTTCCAAAATTTTTGCATCAATCAACATTTCTACGCTTCGATTCCAATATTTAAATCTATTGCTTTTAGCATTCTAATATTGAAATTAACGTAAAAACAAGGCGATGTCTTAAAATGCCGATTTTTAGAGTAAATTTACCAAATGCACAGTTCTTTCCTAGCGCAGACTTCATATTTAAGTAACGAACGTCTCCCAACCAGCCACGAAGGTTATAAAAGAGGTACACCTTGACATTTTGCTTCAGTATTTCGGCAGTCGTGGAGCTGTGTAGTGGCGTAGAAAGGCAGTCGGCGGCAGCAAGCACATTGGAGGGAGTACTGGCGAACAGTCGTTGCTCCGGAGGGAGTACTGGCGAACAGTCGGAAAAAGTCACCCGTGAAAAAAAGACAAAGATTGTCCCACGTCACCTGCAGATGGTCACCAGCAATGACGAGGATCTGAACCAAGAAGACCAACCAAGTTCAATCGGGAACCATGATTCTCCCCCGTCAAGTAAATCCGTCCTTTTCAGGACGACCAAATCAGTTTGCCAATTAAAGAGTTTGGTTGAATTTTTCTATTGGTTATTTGAAGTAGACATTGTGACATTGTTCATTTTCAGTTGTGCATAGCGGTTTAGTTGTTGGTGATGGCAAGTACATAAAGCATATTTCTGTTGAGAAAATCATCCGTCTAGCGTGCACTAATTCAAACTAATTATTGTGGCACAATAACTAAAGTTCGTCCCCTTTGATGCTATTTGTATCACACTGCCTTCGTTGGTACCGTCTTCTTTTGTGCAATAGCATCCGACGCCATAACATACCAGCTCTTAGCAGAAATATTGACTCAGTCTTACAACAGTCGTGAAGCTGTGCAGTGGCTGTTCGCTCGCAGTTGGCGGCAGCAAGCACCTTGGATGGTGCACTGTCGAGCAGTCGTTGCCCACACTTCCGCTTCTTTCTACTCAATTTTTGAGTACAAGTGTATGGTATCGCTTTTTCCCTAACGGATATGTTACTCAATTTTTGTTAAACAGTGGATCAACCCAATTTTTGATTAGATCCATTTCTTACGAAAATTTTGTAACATTTCCGTGAGAGAAAAAGAGATAGCATACAATTGTACTCAAAAATTGAGTAAAGTGAAGCGGGAGTGCATAGAGGCGTTGGTACAGTTGGCTGTTGGTGCCGATGCTCCTGTCAACCTCGCTGAGAGAGGCATGGCTGCTGAAGCCTACGAGTTGGCGGGAAAATGCCGCTCGTGACGAGACAAACAACCCTAAGGGAATCGCAAACTATTTCTCCCTCGTCAATTCAATCCGTCCTTTTCATCACGGCTGAAAATAGCATTCATTAAACGCCGCGTCCCGGAGTATATCACAGTATATCCTAGTTGTGCAGTGCATACCGGATTAGTTGCTGGCAGTGGCAAGCAGATTTGGCATATTTCTGTTTAGAAAATCATCCGTCTAGCGTGCACTAATTAAAACTAATTATTGTGGCCTAGTAACTGAAGTTCCTCCCCTTTGATGCACTTAGTATCACATTGATTTCGTTGAATAAAAATTTGATTCAGTCTTACGGTAGTCGTAGTTCTGTGCAGAGCAAAATGTGCTGTAGCAACGCAGTAGGCGTGCGACCATACTGGAGGATGCACTGGTGAGCATTCGTTATCCAGAGAAGTTAGTGCAGTTGGCTGATTGGGCCGATGCTCCCGTCAACATCGCTGCGAGAAAGAAGGCTGCTGAATCCTACGAATTGATGGGAAAAGCCGCCCGTGACAACAACGGGACAAGAATCATCACACGTCACCTGCAGATGGCCACCCGCACCGACGAGGAGCTGAACCAAGAATACCAAGAAGAAACCCCAAGTTTAACCGTGAACAGTTTTTCTCTCCCGTCGACTATATCCGTCGTTTTCAGTACTACCAAATCAGTTTGCTTATTAAGGAGTTTGTTTGGTTGAATATATCTCTTGTGCTGTTTGAAATTTCATTCATTCGATAGGAATCAAATATTTTGAGAATGTCCAACTAAAATGTCGCAGCATAAATATGCCTGCAAGGTATGTGGTTCAACCATCATAGAAAATACAACTAGAGCCGTATCATTATTAAAACCAAACGGTCATTTTTAGGGCCACCAAATGCTATCTATAGAGTTACAAAAAAAATATTCTTACATATTTACTTCCCAATGCTGGTCTATCATTCAATTAGCACTATTTAGATCTGGCAGGGTAATAAAACATCAATAAAAATGGAAAAAATAGCAATAAAAATATGTGGAATTTCCACTAAATTATTAAACACTGTGCCAACAAAAAAATAACAAATCGCACTAGAAAAACTTAAAATAGCTATAAAAATTGCCTAGAGGGTTTGAGCTGTTTAGTGGAATACCTGTAACTAGAAATTAGAAGAAAAATTAGTATTTTCCATTTAATTCCAACTACCTTTGCTTATCATGACAGATACGCGTATTTCGACTACAATGTGCAGACTTCTTCAGTGTCTCGTACTAATAACTCGACTCATCATCTTCTTTCTGATCTAGGGTGAACGGAAACACATAGAAAACTATTGCAACGTCAGTGGTCCTGCCCAATTTAGCGACGCCCAACGATCTAGTACTAGCTGCTAGCATGGACTGGATAGTCTATAGGAAAATGGATATAGTCTTCGGGTCATGAACTACCAGCACATATTAAATATTATGTCAAAATAACACAACGAATCAAAGCAAAAACAAAAAATTTGCAAAAGTGAACCAATTCCAAATCGTTAGTTTCGTATTGATTGATGCTGCTCCTGCCAGAGTTGTTTTCATTTGCATCATAAGAAGGGTTGATAATATCACTGCTGGGTTGAGAAGCAATTGTAGTATACGACTAGGTGCCTTCGGTTCCGTCCTATTAAGTGAAACTCTTGGTTGATAGATGAACTCAGCTGGTGTAGAAGCAGTCGTTAGGGTAGTAGTACTGGAATGCTGATCATTCAACGATTTTAACAAGCTTATCAGATTGGTGTGCCATTGTACCATTGACTTCATCCAGTACTTTTAAAAAGAATGCCTGATCACAGGATCTCGAACGATAGATAGGATCAGTAGTGTAGTCCGTCATGGTTCAGTTGGTCAATGGTATGGTACAATGTTTGTTTGCAGGTTTAAACTGTTGTGTACAATAGAGCATTCTGTTGATGGATCGAAGATTCTTGCCTTAGTAGCCTAAGCGTTTGTCCATGGAGTCCGTAAGAATCAATAGCTATCGGAAAAGCTTTCAGAATCGTTTAATCTTAATCATGCACAGCAGCTTCTTGGCCTTCTATATTAGCCGGACAGCCTGAATGTTTGGCAGGGCATCACTCTGCTTAACCATTCTTTTGCCACGGCCAGACTACCAGGTCGAGTAGAGCAGGTAAAACTGTACGCTAGACAAATTGAGTATACGCAGTCAGACCGATTTGACGATGTTTAGTTAGAAACCTTATTAAGAACAGAGCTTAAAAATATCATATTCAATTCTCAAATTGAACCCTGACTGAGGTCAAATATTGTCATCACGCACTGTTCCTAGCGAACATGAAGTAAACACAAATTTGCCTTCATGAATCTCTTGTGCAAGATGAGTCAACTTGTTTTGTGTTGCTTTACTTTGATCATTCATTTGTTCCAGAAAGCAGTGAATGTACGTAAGTGCAAACAACTCATTCAATTTCAACGTTCTACCGTGAAGACGAAAGAACAGTCAATCATTTGGAGAATCAATGAAGGGGAAAAAACCAAATCTTCTCGAATCGATCCTGCAAATGATGAGCTCTGATTAAGAATGATGGTTGGTCGGACGTCACCACATGTTATAAGCCTATGGGTCGGTTACTGTGAAAGTGTGAACTGATTAGAGCGTGGAGAAAATATGATGACATATTTTCGATCAATAGCTTTGAGCGTTAATACATTTTTTGACGTAAGACTATGTCTTTGATAGCAATATACTGGGGTAAAATTAAAAAAAATATATATATATTGCGACCGTCACGAATTGCGGTCAGGTTTTGAGCGTTAGTATCTCAGTCGTTTTTCCAAATATTTTTAAACATTTAGCACCAATCTATCTGGAATATTTCTACGCATCAACTTTATTATTGAAATTGATTGATTTATTGAAAATAACGCAAATAAAAGGTGATGTCTTATAATGTTGATTTTTTAGAGTAAATTTACCAAATGCATAGTAATTTCCTAGCACAGACTTAATATTTAAGTAAGAAACTTCTCCTAGGCGTTATATAACGGGTACACCTTCGCATTTTGATTTAATTTTTCATCAGTCGCGAATCTGTAAGAACGCAGTTGACGGCAGCAAGAACCATGGCGCACCGCCGATGCTCCCGTCAACCTCGCCGCGAGAAACATGGGTGCTGAAGCCTTCGAGCGGAAAAAGCCGCTCGTGACAACGAGACAAGAATCAACGTCACCTGCAGATAGCCACCCGCAACAACGAGGAGCTGAACCAAGAAGACCAAGAAGAAAGCCCAAGTTCAATCGCGAACCATGTGTCTTCCCCGTCAACTAAATCCGTCCATTTCAGGACGACCAAATCAGTTTGCCAAATAAAGAGTATGTTAGGTTGAATTTTTTGTCTAATGCTGTTTGAATGTTCCATTAGCACGGCCCGGCTGAACATAGCATTGCCATAAACGCCGCGTTCCTGAGTAAATGACAAAGCGCGTTGATCAACCAACGACCGAAATTCTATAACGGATAATCCGAGCTGAATTGCAACACGTCAGACTGACCATGTGCACACATTTACAGTATAGAAGGTAGGTTGAGTTCGTTGTAGTTCCTACACAGAAAATGATCTTGTAGAAAAAACTACCATTTTACCCTACTTTGCCTATTTTTAAAACTACCATGAAATTTTACTACTTTTATGGTAAAACTTTCAACGTTTGTGATATATGATAGGCCTCACATTGAAATCATCCGCACCATGGTTGATCTAATCGCAGGCATGGTTAAATCAAACGCATTTATAGTCAGGTGAAAATTGTTGGTGTTTGCGCTTAATTTAACCCTCAAATGGAGATGAAGTTTTGTGCTATTCGCGGTATGTTGCTTTCCCTCTCATTCTTCCATCGTCGTTCTTCACTGTTTCTTATACGAACATGAGTAACTTCGTCGAATGTTGTTTTAGATTCAGTGCGAGTAAAATTTAATAAAAAATCCGAATTAATCCAACGATGGTGAGACTGAACCCTTCTTAAACTTCACCAGATATTTCATATATTCAGTCTATGCAATGAACTATTAGACAATCCTAACTGTAAGTTTTGATTATCGATATGGATTCAAGATGCCAGACAACCACAAGTCGTATAACAGTGTTCAAACAGTATCGTATAGTCCTAAATATTTAGTCAAAATCGCAATTGATTATGGCCTTTATCATATTATGTTTAAGTTAAATCGTAAAGAGTGCATTTTCGACTTCTATGCGATGTGTCAATTATTCATCGTACTGCGTCACAAACAAAATCGGATATACATCGCTAAACTTTTGAAATTTGTTAAACCCTTTTAAATTTGTTATTACATATTCAATCGCATACGATATCAAATCAACTCATATTAGAAAACAATGGAATTTGCACGTATATGGCCTCCACTTTTGCACGTATAAGCCATATTTTTGTATTCTATACGATTTGTTTACTTACATATATGTTTGTATATCATAAAAACAACTTTCAATATACGTGCATTTTGGTTGTCTGGGTAAGCAAGCACATGTTCCTTAAACATTTTACAGTTATACTAAGTGGAGATTTTATGTAATTTTTGAATATATTCGTTGCAGTTCCAACCCGGACACTTACCACTGAGCCGTCCACTGAATAGCGCATCTGATGTGGATTTGAACTGCAATGTTTATTGTTATCTCACAATGTATGTGCTCTCAGGCATTGTACTGGTCATATCTTCATGAGGAATTACCTAATCAAGATTAAATTTGGCCAGGTTCCACAAGGACAATATAATTGTAATTTGACATAAAAAAACACTTACGCAAATAGCTCAGTATGTAATCGGAGACGACTGTTTGATAACTATTATAATAGGTCGTAAACTACTGTTTCACTCACATTTTCGAAACGAAATGTCCGAATGAAAAATAAAATCAATAGCGTTCTATGGGAACGTAGCTTTCATTTGCCGTCAACAGAACTGTAATTTTTTCCGACCGGATGCATCGGATTTCTTCGGGACTACCCATACAGGAGATGTGTATGGCGAGATTGACTCCTTTATGATCCCATCCGTGAGCATTTTTTTTACTTGCTCTTGAACTTCTCTTTCATACACGTAAGGGTATTTGTATGATTTTGAATGCACAGGAATATTGTCTGTGATTCTAATATTGTGTCTAATTTTATGGGTAAACGTGAGCTTTTCTGATTCTACGTATAGAATTTCTCTGTTTCGCTCGAGAACCGTTTTAATTGCCCGTTTTTCTTCGTCGTTCATGTGACTATCCCTAATTACGTAATTAGAGTTCAACATATTTCGGCAATTCCACCAAATCGAATGGATCATTATCCATTTGGACTGATTGTTTCGATTTCTTCTGAGGGTCAGTGTTTTCGTAGTTAATATTTATATTAATTTCGTTGTTGTTTATTTGTAGTGGTATTTTGAACGGTTTTTCACTGCAATGAAGGCAACGTTGTTCGCACTCCTATACAGTCCTGGTAAAATAGAAAAATCCTTGTGAGGCCTTTCGTCCGCTATTAGAAAGTCTCCATCCTGTTCCGTTTTAATTTTGACCATTTGGAATTCGAGTTCCGAAATGTTAATTTTATGCATACCTGAGAAATTTTTTTCAAGTGGAAAAGTTTTTCTGCCAATTTTTAATGTATTTTTTGCGATATCCAACTTGGCGTTGAGATCTCTCAATGTCTCGTATCCAACAACCCATCAAAGAAATCGTGAAAATCGAACACATAAAATTTGATTTTTTTTTTTATTTGAAAAACATCGAAGGAGGCTGATTTTTCAATTTTATGCTTGCCTCTTATGTTCGTTACCTGAATACCGGTTTCAATTTTACAATTTTCAGGTTTTACGTGCCTAGGCGAAATGTAATTTTTATTGGCTCCCGTGTCCACTAAAAATTTCAAGTCACATTTGAGAACATTTTTTCTCAAATTTTGTCAATTTTGAAGTCCAAAAAACACAATTTCTCCGACGAATGCAATCTACGTTGAAATTCTTTGTGTAATGAAAGCTTTCCATTGGTATTATTAAAAATTTGGCAACCAGCGCTGTCTGAGAGAATCTTGGGAGGTCGGAATTGGCCACAGGGTCGGGATTGGACCAGGCTCCGCTATATTGAGGAGATGAAGCTCAAATCTCAATGCTTTAGACTACAAGCAAGGGTTTTCTCAGATTACCTTCAATTAAAACTCAGCATTTTATTTGATTATATAATTATTTTTATATTTCAAAATTCATCAAAAAAAAAATTACATAGCAAAATTCTTACAATTTAACGCACTTTTCTTCATCTGAAAACGAAAACCGTTTCACGATAATGTAATTTTCATTTTGTGGCTTAAAGTAATGAAACGATTGTGTCCCAGAGATTTGTTTTACAGGAGTATAACGGTTCTTTATTTTCTTTTCCATTGTATTGTAATCTTTTTCCGAGAAAAACAAGTAATATATTTGGGAATCTACTTTAGAAACAGCCCAAGAGTAAAGTTCGTATGCAGTTGTAATATGATGGCCTTGTAAACTTGCTTTTGGAGTGTTTCGCTTTAGAACGCCTCTTAAAGCGTCACAAGGCCCTTTTCCATGGCAAGTGGCAAAAAAGTTCCACTCTGCATTAAGACCGAAGTCCTTGTACATGTGGCACAAATTGAAAGCAGTCATCTTATTTCTGTATTGACTGCCTTCATTAGAAAAAAAATGGATATTTTTCAGGTGAGGTAGCTTTTTTTTTAATGAAATTCACACAATTTGTTACAAACAGCCGAACGGCAACATGGTTATGTTTAGTAAATTCTGCGATTGCTATGAAGCTTGTAAACTTTAAATTTTGTCCTTCATCTTTATAATATATGGCAAAAGAATGGATGCATTGCCCAATGAAAACCTTGTATAGCGTCCTGAATAACAAAAGAGTAATTTTCAGAGAAGTTAGCAATTATAATGCAGTTAGTTGCTTCCAAATTAATTTTAAGTTGTTTTAAGTAGTTACCTTGTTGCTCTGAATTTGGACGCAAACGGATCATTGTAGTTCCAGTTATAGCGTAAACCATGGCTGAGTAAACCCTAGCAATGTTGGTCTCTGCTTTTAAACAATTTGAGGCTGATTTATAGTTCTTACATTTAATGCGGTCAGAATTGAACCAACCTCCCCTACTTTTGATGGGTACATTACTTCACAAATAAAACTAGATTTGTAAACATGGTTATCATGGATTTATTAGGAATAAGTTTGTTAACTTCAATGAAATGATTCCCGCAGCTAGTTTGAAGTGATGGAAAATGATACTCATTCCATGTGTGTATAAGCAAAAAACTTGAAATTTTCAAAACAATGTAGCTCAAAAACGACTCAATGAACATATCTTATTTTTATATATGTTATGTAAAAATGTTTGAATTTTTATAAAAAAAAATATGAAAATAAATAGTCGTTGTGGTCCAACATTTCAAAAATCATAAAAAAACGAATACTTTTACCATTTTAGCAAATTTGAGTACAATAATTATTTTAACTAATATTTTTAGTAAAAATTGGAAGTAATAAGCTTTCTATTAATAAAAACAACATTGCAAATCGATTTAGTGGTTCAGAAGTTATGGTGTTTTAAAAATAAAAAAAATCGAAATATGTCGATTTTTCTGGTAACCCTGTATCGAACATGGTCACCCTAATAAAAAAATGAAAAAAATACGGGTCTAATTATTTTCGAGGAAGCGATTTCGAGCAAAATCGGAAAACTTTTTTTTTCAACTCTATTCTGTTCCCGTGGAATCGCTGCATACATACAGACATGTGCTCAGTTCGTCGAGCTGCTCCGAATGGTATATGACACTCCGCTCTCTGGGCCTCGGATAAAAAGTCGAGTTTTCAAGCGATCTTAATACCCTTCTTTTGGTGCAGAAGGGTAAATACATCCCAACAAAAAAATTTTTATAAACTCCCATGTTGATTTAATGTGGAAATATAGCTTGCCGAGCAGAATTAAAGTTTCTGAAACAGAACAATAAGATTTTAAATGCTTACTTACATTTGGCTTAGAAAACATGGAATACAAGCATGTTACTCCAAAATCGTAACTTTTATATAACACCTAGATATGATTATTGCAAAACAGTTGAACAATCATCTCTAGACGTATTGTTCAGCTATACAACGATATTCATTAAAACGGATTTAAACAACATCAAATGGATAACATTATAAAATAAAAAAAGTAATTGACGCTTAAGAACCGTTGTATAAGCTTCAGTAACACGATTTTATTTAATGATTGTTAAACAATGTCATGCAAATTACTGACTGAAGATTTAAATATGGCTATTCATTGTGTCAAATGTATAACCAAGGATGGAGATTGGAGATTGAGGCTGCCTTCAATCACGAGTTCAAGTCTGCGATCGAACAAATTCCAATTTGGGTACTGTATTTAAAAAAAGGTCTATCAAACAAATGAATACAACAAGTAATAAACCACTTAGTAATAAACCACCAGCCATTAGTACAACGGCTGCTACGAATCAATAAAAACAAAAAAAAAACCTCTGCAAAGTTTACCTAGGGTAGGTAACGAATTAAGCACCCCGAGACCCTATTCCAAGCACGGGGTTAACGTTAACCTACAACGCTCATTTTTTGTAGTATGGTGTTTCACTAGATGGAGCACCATACTGCAAAAAATGAGCGTTATAACTTGGAATAGGGTCTCGGGGTGCTTAAGTCGTTACCTACCCTAATACATGTTGGTGTCATTATTAACGTTAGGTAAAGTTCTTGAATAAACTTTTTAATAAATCATTGTTAAACTATTGAACAGCAATGGCTATAGTACATTTTCGTAAAATAATTATGCTCCCTTTAAGTTAATTTCATTAAAGCTAAACAATGTTTTTGTTTCAGAGATAGATTCAAGCAATACAAAGGTCGATACATAATTAGTACAACTGTTTCATTTAAATAAAGCTACAAGAGTTAAATTGATTCTTGACAATGGTTTTACCAATTATTAGAAAATGTTAGATGTGTTATAAATACAAATGAAAATTGTTGAATAAATATTTTTATTCGAAAGCTATTAAGCAGCGCATATGGAATAAATTCAATTTTGAGAAAGCAAAGGATGTACAGCAGTTTTGATTCAAAATAAGAGGACGGCTGATAAGCCCCTCTCATGGGTTGAATTTTCCATCTATCAGCGGTGAGAGGGCTTGTATCATGCTATAAACATGCATATGAGACCAAGAATTTAACCAGTAGTAAAAGTATCACATATTCTAATCATTTTTTCACTGCCACGTCGTAGAAAGTTGAAATAAAGGCAGTACATCAGGTGTGATACTGCTGGGTTATGCCACAATTCACCCTTAGTTTTCAAAATTAAAAGTAGTTTCAAGATGCATTCGAAACAAGAAGAGTTACGCCAGCAAATCTTGGGCGTGGTAATCTATAATCCTGGTCAGTCACACAGATGGATCGGCAAAAGGCTTGGAATCCACCATTCCACTGTACCCCGCGATGTGAAGATGTTCCAGGAGACAAAGACTATCGAGCGACGCGCTGGAAGCGGCCGAAAACCGAAAACGGAATACCCAGAGAAGGCGCGGAAGATAAGGCAGTACTTTAAGAATAACCCGAACCTTTCCACCCGAGGCGTGGCCAAAAAGGTCAATTCAGCGAAGTGGTTCGTCCAGCAGATCATGAAGCAGGCTGGGCTATGTGTTTTTAAGGTCAGGAAGGCGCCAAACTGGACTGACAAGCAAAACGCGGTGGCCAAATTGCGTGCGTGGAAGCTATATCGAGAGTGGCTGGTCAAGTCAGGCTGTCTCGATATGAACAACGAGACATATATCAAGGCAGACACCAAACAAATCCCCGGTTTTTTGTCGGTAGGTCCCGCATGGAGGTTCCGGAAAAGTTCCGGAAGAGAAAGATGAACAAATTCGCGAAGAAGTACCTGTTGTGGTAGGCGATCTGCGAGTGCGGACGGTACAGCAAGCCGTTCGTTACAACCGGCACCATATACGGGCACATTTATCGAGAGCAATGCTTGCAGAAGCGCTTGCTGCCCTTCCTCCACTCTCACCGTGGTCCCATGCTGTTCTGGCCGGATCTCGCTTCGTGCCATTTTACGCCAAGCCTGTATAATGGATTGGTACTAAGGGCGTTAATGCGGTCCCGAAGGAGGCGAACCCGCGAAATACACCAGAACTTCGTCCAATCGAAAAGTTTTTGGCGATAATGAAGAAGAAGTTGAAGAAAAGCGGAAAAGCATTCAAAACCGATGAAGCTTTGAAGAAAAACTGGGAGAAATTGTGTAAGGAAGATGGACCAAGCCTCGCCCAAGATCTTATGAGCAGTGTTAAGAGAAATGTACTAGCATTCGGCTTGGGGGAGGAAATTCAATAAATAAATTATGCCAAAACAGAGCTAATACATAGTTATTTATTCCCTGAAAATTTGAGAAGTATCCGATGAATCCCAGAGGGTTTGAGCTGTTCCGATTTAAAATGAATTTTTGATGATTATTTTTGTGTGTCTCAATTTACATGAGGCAACCTGACTGACTTTCCCTTACCCACACTTTAAAATGGAAGCACATTACATACTACTTTAAGTTTTTAAGTGTACATTAGAAGATACCCTTCCTCCACTAGTAGCCAACATAGGCTACTGTAAGTAGCCAACATAGGCACACCATTGCAATTGAGGGATGTCTAGAAACCCTAGTAGCACATTTGTTGCTATTAGGTTGATATAACATAAATATGACTTGCTTAGTCATAATCAAGTTACCGCAACTTATTATGACCGTAGTGTGCTACTTGGGAATATCTTTCGCTGTATGAATAAAACATTTGATGTATACTATTGTTGCAGTACTTCTTGGGGTTGACTTCAGTACTACTTGTGGTCAACATACACTACATCAAAAGCCTGAATGCAGCCCCTAAGAATTATTGTTTGGTAATTTATATATCTTTTTGAAATCTATTTACTACTTCAAACGGCCTGGCGATGACTTCAGCAATGGGGGTTTAATTTTAAGTTTTAATCGGAGCTTCCATTTTACGACTCTACGACTGCACAACAAAACATCATCGTAGAAAAATTGATACTGAAGTTTTGAAAAATACTATGGTCCTATACTAAATACTCCAACTAGTGCTCAAGCGGCCAACATAGGTTAGTGCTTCTAAGGTATTGCTCGTAGTAGAGGTGACGTTGGGAAAGAGTCTAGTCTTGACAAACAAGCTATCACGCAGCTCCAGCTAGATACTCTAAAAACTAATAAGAGGACGGCTGATAAGCATTCAGCTTAACAGTGAATTTGCAGAAAAACTTTTGCAAACTAAAATGGTTATTTGGGCAGGACGTTTGGTAGGACACTATTATGTGAAATTGTCATACCGGAGAAATTTTTTTTCAGCTCCTCGTCGTTGCGGATGGCCAGCTGCAGGTGACGTGGGATGCTTCTGGTCTTCTTGTTTTCATGGGCGTCGTTTTTTACTACGGATGCACAGCGAGAACTGATGGTCGGTCGGACGTCCCCATTTGTTTCATAATCGCTGGCATGGCTACTGTGGCAGTATGTTTCAGTCGTCAATCAAAGTGAACGCGTTTTTATTTCCATCCAAACCGCGTGCACTTTGCGTTTAATTTTTGCAAACTGCAAATTTTAGCGTTCGTTTCGAAATGAGCTGTGAAATTTGCTTACTAGACTCTACCGGCGAGTCGGTTATGTGGACCTGCATTGGATGTAATCGTATGTTCCATGCGGCTTGCGTGAGAGTGTCTAATCTACACAATTCTTTACGGAAGGCAAGGCAAGAAGATAAACAAATTGATGTACAGTCGTATGCGCTGTCCTGTTGTAGTTCCTATCAAACGCTCATTACCCTTTTCTATTTTAAATTAATATCATGTGAACTGGAAGCGCCTACTAAAAACTTGGACAAAAACACGGAGGTAATTCATCGTTCACAGCACGAAAACAATGTTGCAATTATGAATGAAACAATTGACCGCATCGAGGGACAGCTGACCGACATAAAAAAAGAACTGATGGTGAAAAACAGCGGATCCATTTCTACAATTAAAAACCATCTTACGTCGGTGCTCGATATAGCGATGCAAGAATCGAACAAAAATAAAACAAGTTACTAGAAGCTATGACAGCTAATATATCAAATAGCTTGAAAAATTTAAATGAAGAGGTGAAAGAGCTTTCAAGCCACACTATGGACTTAGCTTCTCCTATGCTCAACAATCCAATGTTGGAGTCCGATATATTTAATGAACTGAAGACAATATCAGAAAATTTCCAGAACTAAATGAAAAAAAACAACAACGATGACTCAGACTGTCGGTTATTAGGTTCAAAACAGGTGTGGAAACCCAACTGGACCAATTACGATGCACGAAAATCGCGCTGCTCGGATCAGCAGAAATTGGCTCAAAAGGCTAGGAAGCGTAAAAACAAAACAAAGAACGCTACAACCGAAACAGTTTTTCAACCAGAAATTCAACAGTAATGATCGCAGCAAAACAAATCATGCCAATAATCACAGCTCTAACTACTACAGCAACAATCACAATATCAACCAACCTCTCCCGGATAGAGAGCTTCTAGCAGCACAGAAAGATCGGTTTTATAGACCACCGATTCAATTTCAACGAGGCGAAATCATAAACAGATACCCGATGAATGATGTTTTTTCACGTCCCGATCCAGCGTGCTCATCCCACTGGATGGCTTCAGGGAGGCCACCGATTCAATTTCAACGAGGTGAAATTTTAAATCCGTACCCGGCGTGCGGTGTATTTTCACGTCCCGACGCAGCGCGTTCACCAAACTGGATGGATCCGAAGATCTCTTCAGCTACATACCTTTTTTGAGGACTTGACGACCTCTCTACAGCAAGCAGAGGTAAATAATTTTAGTTATACAAATTTGACTGACACGATCCAACAAACTACCTCACCTCAAACGCAGATAGGAACAGATTTTTTGGTATATTGCCAAAATTTCAATCGAATGAGAAGTCCGGCTAAGATGAAAATGAAGAATGAAATTCAAAATAATATTTTGTGTTGTTCCTACCCAATAATGTTGGCACATGAAACCAATTGGGATAATAATGTACGAAGCGAAGAAGTTTTTGGAAGCAGATATAATGTTTATAGGGATGACAGAAATTTTCAAATGTCTGAAAAAGGTCAGGAGGGGGTGTTCTTATTGCCGTCTCGGTCAATTAGAACGCCGAAAGTATCACTACGTTGAAATGTATAGAATTTGAAGATGTATGAGTAGAGGTGCATATTGCAGGTGAAACACACGTATTTTCATCTGTGTATTTCCCTCCAAATAATGCTCTTAAAGACGTGTATGATTTTTTTTTCAATATTGCTGAAGAAATCTTGTCCAATCTTGCCCCAGAAGTAAAACTTCACATATATGGAGACTTTAATCAGCGTACTATTGACATTGTTCCAGACATTGAAAATGAGAATATCTTGCTTCCAATCGTTGGAGAATCTAATTAATCATGTTAAAAATCTGCAAAATTGCTTTTTAGATCTTCTTTTAGGGAACGTCCATTAAATACGTCACGCAAAAATTGACTTTTTTTAAACCCCCCTCCCCCCCTTGTCACGTTTTTTGTATGTACCTCCAATTTTTTTGTATGGATCGTCACGCCCCCCCCCCCCTTTCTGCGGGACATAATTAATGGACCTTCCCTTAACAAACATTCATGAAGATTTCTTTGTGACCGAATCAGTTATTTCATATATGGAACAAATGCGTTTAGTTGGTTAAACAAAACATTTTGTTTTGAGCAATAAAACACGATGTTCAATTCTATAAAACATGAAGGTTTATTTCAACTCAAAGTTTTTGTTGAATTAGTACATCAGTTTTATTGATCCATATTTAAACCAAAATTTTAGTTGAATTGATTCCTATTTTGAATTGGTGCGTATTTTTTTTTGCGTGTTTTATGGAAAAATGAAGCGTTTCACACAGCTATTGAGTTATCTATATATGTACTTGAATACAAAAGACCTGACAACTGCGATTACGAAGAGTTTTTCCAATATCACTCGGAAAATTATGATAACATTGAGCATAGGATAAGCAGAATAGATTGGCAAACGATTTTTAAGGAGTGTATCGAATATAAGCTATCCACATACATTTGCGTTGTTCGCATGTATTTGTGATGGTTTTTTATGCTCTGAACACTGCATGCTGTGCGTTTGACTGTCAGCTTTCATTTGTTTACTTGTTTGTGCGGTTCAAATTCTGCGTTTTCAAAATGTCGCGTATTGAAAAGGAAGTGAAAATTAAGGTTCTGGACACATGGCTAAGTGAGAAGGGTATTACTATGCGAAAATTGGCGAAGCGGTTTGGAATTCATCATGCGAGTGTTAAAACCATCATTAATAAGTTTGGGGAACACTATTCTTTGGATGAGCTACCAGGAAGAGGCAGAAAACCCGGTTCTTCCAATCCGAAACTGGAGCAGAAAGTGGTATCTCTAATCATGAAGATCTAAATCAATGTCAATACGTGATTTGGCCAAAAAAGCGGGAACGAGTGTCGGAATGATCCAGCGTATCAAGAGGCGAAACCATCTGAAGACCTACAAGAAGCAGAAAATCTCGAAACAAAGTGCAGAACAGAAGAAGCGAGCAGCAACAAGGGCCCGGAAATTGTATTCGCGTCTTTTGCAGCGTCCGAATGCATGCGTTTTGATGGACGATGAGACCTATGTAAAGGAGGACTCAAAAACTCTTCCAGATCCACAATACTTTACTGCCGTCGTTGGGGAGGATGTGAGCGATGCGGACAGGTCGATTCAAGTGGAGAAATTCGGTCGAAAGGTACTGGTATGGCAAGCAATATGTTCCTGTGGTTTGAAGTCAACCAAATTTTTTACACTATCGGAACTATAAATGCGGAAATCTATCGATCTGAGTGTCTCCAGAAGAGATTGTTGCCTTTATATAAGAAGCCTAGTACACCCCACTGTTTTGGCCGGATTTAGCGTCGGCTCACTATGCCAAAACCACTCTCAATTGGCTTGCGGAAAAGGGTATAGATTTCGTTGAGGAAAATATCAATCCACCAAATTGCCCTCAGCTTCGACCCATCGAACGTTACTGGGCAATCGTGAAGAAGGTCTTCAAGAAGACTGATAAGGCAGCTGGGAACATACATGAGTTCAAAAAAATTTGGCTCAAGCGTCCAAAAAATGCGATGCAACACACGGACAGAAATGATGCGTGATTGGTATAACTTTTGCCATAGTTATGCCAAGCTTCGAAGATATTCTTGACATAGTTTATTTAAATGGTTGTTTGAAAATGATTTGATGTTTACATCAAGCATATATTTCATTTGAATCAACGTTATTGAACATCAACCATTAAATGCTTAAATCAAGCATACATGTCATTATTTTAATCCGTGTTTATCGTTGAATCACTCATACTGGAAGGTTATTTATTTATTTGGCGTCAATCTTTTGTAGACCAGTTTTGTTTTACAAATAGTACTTAAAGTCTAATTCGTTATATCTTAATTTACCCTAACCGTGAAAAGAAAATTTTCCTAAGCTCTTTTTTATTCATTGTCACATCTACTAAATCGCAATACTTATTATAACACGACATCATCCTATTTAAAGGCCCATTCTTTGCATAGTTTGTTCTTTGACTGTTTATGTAAAATAATTGTCTATTTCTTAGGAAGCGAGAGGGAGCATAGAAGTTAAGATTTTCTAAAATCTCTTGTGTGTTTACTCTCTGCATAATAACATCATTCAGGAAAGCTATCATTGCAAATTCTCTTCTTTTTTTAAGCCCATCTAAGTTAATCAACATACATCGTGACTCATAGGACGGCATAGGTAAAGTCGTCCAACCTAACTTTCGTAGGGCAAATAACAAAAATTGTTTTTGAACTGATTCTATACGGCTTGCATGTGTATCTTGATATGGAGACCAAACTATGCTTCAATATTCAAGAAGGGGTCTCACATATGTTATGTACAGCGTTTTGATGGTGTATGGATCATTAAAGTTCAAGCTAAACCTTTTGATAAACCCGAGCATGTTGCTTGCTTTATAAATGATATTATTATAATGTTCGGCAAAAGTTAATTTAGAATCGAGTATAACACCTAAGTCTCTAATTTGACTGCATCTTTCAACAGTTTTATGGCCGAGTTTAATAGAGTTTTGCAATATTGCGTGTTTTCTGGTAAACGAAATGGAATTGCATTTTTTTACATTAAGATCTAACAAATTTTTCTTACACCATATGTAGAAATTGTCAATTTCGTGTTGAAATAATTCAAGGTCCGATGTCTCACATATCTCCATGAAAAGTTTCATGTCGTCTGCATATATTGAAACATGAAGAAAGCTCAAAATGTGTTCTATATCATTGATAAATAAAATAAATAATAATGGACCAAGATGAGACCCTTGTGGCACGCCCGAAGTAACGTTCACAATTGTTGAAAGTTTTCCCTCAAATCTTACTTTTTGCGTTCTCTGAGTAAAGTAAGATTCAATCCATTTCAGTAGCCCAGGATTGAATCCCATTTTGGATAATTTAAAAAGCAACAGTGGAATATCAACTCTGTCAAATGCTTTACTAAAATCGGTGTACAGCGCTTCAACACAATTTCCTTTGTCCATTACGTTCAAAGAAAAACTAACAAATTGTATCAAATTAGTGGCTGTTGATCGCCCTTTAACAAAACCATGCTGTTTATTAGAAATTAAAGTCTTCACCTGCGAAAATATATTATCATTTATGATAGATTCAAAAAGTTTCGGGATGCTTGATAATATAGCAACCCCACGATAATTTCTAATATCAGATTTTTTTCCACTTTTAAAAATTGGGATCCAAAAGATTCTTTCCAAACAGCAGGAAGAACGCTGGATTCCAATGACGAATTAAACAACCAAAATAAAGGTTTAACTAGCTCCTTTGAAACAGATTTTAAAAATATAGGTGGTAAGCCGTCTGGTCCAGCACCCTTTGAAGCATCCAAAGTTTCAAGCGCATGTAAGATTTCCCTGACAGATAAATTATCAACTGAAATGTCCGTCATTGGCTCGGGGAGGTATGAGAAATATTGCAAGTCACGCTCATTATCGTCATGAGAAGTATAGATGTCCTGGAAGAAATCCGCGAATAAGTTGCTAATGTCATTTGTTGTGTTGCCGGTCCTGTTGTCTAAATGCATTTTTGACGGAAAGTTCTTAGACTTACGTTTTTCTTTAACATAGCTAAAGAAAGATTTAGGGTCTGACTTAATATTATTCTCTACCCGTGTATTATGCTCTTCATATGCATTTTTTAATTCTAATCTCAGTTGATCGCATATGGCCAGATAAAGTGATAGATTTTCATCAGTTTTATTTCTCTTGTATGCCTTATGAGCTTTTTGTTTCCTGTTTTTGAGATTAGTAACCAGTCTGTTATACCACACTGGTGATTTGAGACTAGATTTTCTCTTTTGTTTCATGGGCACTGTTTGTTCTAAAATATCATACAAAATTTGGTAGAACGCATCCACTGCTGGACCTACAGCATGATCACGTAGTACAGTTTGCCAGTCAATACTATTCAATTTTTCTTTGATAAGTACATAATTAGCCCTACTAAAATCATAGTATGGTTCGGATAAATTATTATCTATCATTGTGGTTTTGTCGTGCACGAATATGGAGTATTCAATTGCAGTGTGGAACACTTCATTTTTCCAAAGAGGAGTAGGTGACTCTGATACGCAAAAATCGTCGGTCATATTAGTGAACATTAAATCTAAGTAGCAATTATTCTGATTTTTCACGTGATTTACTTGATTGAGCCCGATTTCAGAACTTTTGTCAAATAGAGTACGGAGCGTTTCATTTTCCCCTGCAATCGGTATCAAAAGGGACTCATTTTCATTGTCAATAATAAAATTGGCTGCCCTCTGGTAAAAATCACCATATATGTGAACATTTGTTTCGGGCTCAAACTTTGAAATGATATTACCTGCAATACTAAAAAATAGTTCATACAAATCTTTTTCTCGCATATTCTGGAGGAAAATATACTGCTACAAAAATATGAACTTGTTCTCCAATAAGACATTTGACCCAAACATGGTCGAATTCTTTACATTTGCAAGATTCAATTTGTTCGCAATTATAATCAACACTAACTGCTACAAGAACACCTCCACCACATTTTTTATTAGATAAAAATTTATCTCGATCATCCCTAAAAACATTGAATCGATCACCGAAAACTTCTTCATTGTTAACGCTAGCGTCCCAACTCGTTTCAGTTCCTAAAATCACAGGAAAGCTACATGCAGCCACCTGCTTATAAATTTCATTAACTCAAACGGCACTTTTCATCCTATTAAAGTTCTGGCAATACACTAGTACCTCTTTACTTTTAATGTTGTTATCGTGCTGTAATTTATGTGACCTATCTAAACTATTTAAACTAATTACCTCCTCTTCCTCATGTTGAGTGCTCGTCAAATCCATAAAATCGTCGGGTACTTCCTCTGCAGAGAGCGTTAATTTGGACGAAAAAATGAATGCCTTTGTGCACACGTTTCGCACGATGTTAAAGAGTTTCCTGGAGGCGGTGGGGTAAATGTGCTTGGATGCGGTTGCGGTAGCTGATGATCCATCGGGTATGGGTTTAATGTCTCACCACGTTGAAATCCGATCCAACGCGGGGTTTCAACCGAAGGGGGCCTGGAAAATGCCACCTTTGCTGCTGCAAGTAGATCCCTATCCATTGGAAGAACTGCTGGGTGACTATTTTGATGACCGATACGATTAGTGAAATTTGTGTTGTTGCCGCTGCAGATGTTGTTGTTGATATTGTTCCTGGAGCTAGTTTGCTGACGTCCCGAAAATCCTTGTTGAAGATGTCTGTTGGAACCATTGGTGCTCCTGTTCCATTGTTTTTTATTTGCTTTCCTTCGCTTTATTGCCTTATCTCTGGCCTTCTGCTGCTGAACATGACGTTGCCTTCGTAAATCATATTCAGTCCAGTTAGGGCGCCAAATTCGTTTCGACCCTAGTGTGCGCCATCCTTCTTGGAGGTCATTTTCTACCTGTGCGTCACGATCAGCTGTATTTAATTCGTTCATAAGGCTGGGGGTGACACCGCTGGTGCCCAACGAGCAGCGTTAATATTGCTGTCCAAAGTGTTAATTGCACTAGCAAGCGGTTTTACTTCATTAAAAATATCACCAACTGTATTGGCTATGTTTTTTACTTCATTCAAAGCATCACGCGTTTGAACAGATGCGTTAGCAGTGTGTTGATTACAATGAGCGGCCATGTCAATGGTTACGCCGCTCAAGGTCTGGACTTCATTGCAGATTTTTTTCAGTTCTCTGGTCAAATCATTCGTAAGATCCTTCACGTACTCTGCAATGCGACTTCTCGTGGTTTCCATTGAAATATTTAACAGCGATGTTAAATGGTTTTTTATAGCCACGAGCTCATCGGACTTATTGACCGAGATATGCTCGAAATCGCGCGATATTGACGACACAGCGTTTTCAACTGTCGACGATGTATTTTCGTTTACATTCGTCACCGATTCTTTAAGTTGGACCTCAATATTATCGAACTACACATCTATTGTACTAAGCTTTTTGAGCAATTTGAGGTCAGCAGCTACTTGAAGATTGGCATCCGTTTGAGATTTAATTGAATCCATAATCTGCTCCTGTTGGCAAAGCACTTTGCGTGTGTCGATCCCTGTTTTTAGATGATGTTGGCAATCGGAGCAAGGGGTATCATGTACAATGCTAATAACTGCTCCTGATGCCGTTGAACACCTATGCAAGCCGCGTGATAACACTTGTCGCAAAATTCACACTTCCACATGAAGCGATCGTTACTGATATTGCACGACGTAACACTGCAATTCATAATGACGACTTTAACTTTTTTGGGTCTCGCGCGCGGCGTAAAAAAATATTGTAAAAATTTAATACGGACGTCGTTAAAAATGCGACTGCACTCGATGACGGACGGTGACGGACCTGGAAGGTTAAATAGGGCATATAGCAGCTCTACTGAGCCTCGTGGCTGCCATCCACACTCAACGACAAAGCGAAGGAAAAAAAATATCGTGGCGGCGGCAGATCACTCGGTTGACTTAAACGACGACCTGGTTGAAGAGTTTTATGTTGACGAAGAAGTGGTAGAATTATTGAAATCGTTTGGATTATCTGCGGCGGGCATCGAAGAGTTTGTAGGTATGTAAGCAAATTGTAACTATTCTTTAAAGTAGTTTTAATGAATTTTGATTTTAGCTAACGGGTACGACATTGATGCACTACAATCAATCGAGCGTGAAGAAGTTGAAGCGCTTCTTTCTCCACCGCGACTAGCAGACCGAACTAAGTGAGCGTCGGTCTCTGGTAATTTGCTCATCATTTTCATTTCGAAAAATAGTAAGTAATGTGCAATTTACTCCGTAGGGATTACCACCAGTATCCTCGCCGCTGAAACGCAGAAATATTCAGACATCTGATCCACCGAGAATTGCGCTCGGTAATCTGCCGCGGCAACAATGGACGGCGCAAGCTCTGATCAATAGGTCAAAAAAAGGGCGGTTGATTTGCGAAGCGTACCAAACAACAAAGATCCTATCACGGAAGGATCGAATTTTTGTTACTCACCTAATCATCGACGAATTTGTCTAGGGTCGCATGTTGATAATAATGATATTTCCAATTTTCAAACATTGTTCTATGTTGTTTAATTTTGTAATATCCAAAGAATATGTGCTTGAGTAAACGTTCCTATAATGGTGGTATTTTAGTGCAAAATGTTCCAATTAGAACATATTGCACTAAAATACCACCATTATAGGAACTTTCATCGTAAATTTAACGATTTTTTGATTTTTGGAACCAACCATAACATCATTTGAACGAATCTCTGTGTATGCTTAAACCAACCATCCGATACCATTAGTTCAACCCTCAAAATAAGGTCAAATTAAACATAAACATTATTGAATTTATCATGAGAATCAGAGAGCTGTCAAATCATCAAAAATGAATATTGTTGATGTTAGCATAATATGGTTGATTCAACCCTATTTCATGCTCTAATAAGATCATCGATTTTGTTTAATTGAAGCTTCCATTATTCTTCGATCTATTGTATTATGCGTGAAACAATCTCAAAAAAAGTATTATATAATAGTCAATGCACAAATATGCTTGATCGGGACCGGAATATTATTGATATGACTTTATTTTTTTCTCCGTGCACTTGTCCGGAACTTGATGAAGAGCATTCGATCCAAAGTTCGAAAATTCGTGAAGGAATAACATAAATTTCATCCGGTCTTCATTATGATCAAGTTTAACCTCGTACAATAGAGGATCAATTTTTTGTATGAATAAAATATCGGTTTTCAACATAATTTGAAAGAAAGTTTGTGGATAGCTTATTTCGATACACTCCTTAGAAACGAGGAAAATATCAAAACGTCAGTAGATGTCTTTTATAAATAACTATTTCAAATTATACATGAACACGTACCTGTGAAAAAAATGATGCGGCAAAACAATTCAAAGCAAGGTTTGGTATAACCAAGAAAAAAATAATGAAAAACCGCAAACAAAAAGCTCACAAAATTTAAAAAAAGTATAGTAGGAACGATAATCTGGTCACCTATTTGAACATGTGCGATCAACTTAATCTAGCTATTGACATTGCTTTTGAGGAGTACAATTCGAAAATTAAACGTGAAATAAAATATTGTCCAAAAAATTTCTTTAGCTACGTACACTGATAGGCAAAATAAAGTGCCCACCTCTTCGTTTTTTCAATTTCTTTCATATACTTAGTTCAAATTAAAGTGAACACAGTGTAGGTTTTTTTTTTATTTTATTATTTATATTCTTTTTAAGTTTCACTTATGGAATACTGAAAAAAAAGGAGTTTCACTTAAAGAAAAAAAAAAAAACAATTTGTGTTGAAAAAAAAACAGTGACAAAAAAAGTGCCCGCTTCAAAAATCGATATGTCTTCGATAAGTTTCCTTTGGAAGACCCCTCGATTGTTTATGTTTTGATATTTTGACATGTTTTGAAGCAAACGGCTCAACCTGGTGCATTTGTATACGTGATCGCATTTGATTCAATTGAAAAAAATGGAGAACGCAGTGCATTCGAAAGCAATTCCCTTGTGTATCCGAAAATTGGTCGTTCGTGATGTGCAAAACGGTGAATCGCACCGGGCTGTCGCTAAGAAGTACAGTATCAGTAAGGCAGCGGTTGGCAAAATTCTTTTGAAGCTTAAAACGTTTGGATCAGTGGTGGATCGCCCTGGCAGAGGCAGGAAGCGGAAAACGGATGCGAGAACGGACACCAAGATCATGCGCGAAGTCAAGAAGAACCCGAAGGTAACTGTCCGCGAGATCCAGGAAACCCTTGGTTATCAGTTTCCGGTCGAACTGTTCGTCGCCGTCTCGTATCACAGGGGTTGAACAGTAAACTTGCCCGGAAGCGCCCATTTATCAGCAAGGCAAACAAAGCCAAACGGCTTAAGCTGTTTAACCGAAAGCGGCGGGTTCGTGTTTGGTGCAGATCGGAAGAGGAGCTTCAGGAGCGCCACATCCAAGGCACGATGAAGCATGAGGAGGAAATGTGATGGTCTGGGGGTGTTTTTCGTGGGGTGGAGTGGGAAGCATTGTGAAAATCGACGGGATAATGACGGCAGATTCTTACATCAACATCCAGCGAGAAAATCAAACCGCTGGAACATTTCGAGTACTGTTTCAGCAATTTGTTTGGAATTTGTCGAGTACTGTTTCAGCTATGCAGCCTCCAGTAACGAATGCTTTAAGTGATGAAATCACTCTTGCCGATGAATTGGCCCATGATCTTGCACTTGCTAGATCCCAGCACGATGAGCTATTAAAAGAAAGTTCTGGCTGGCGACTACTGGGTAATAAAAAAGTGTGGAGAGCAGATAGGGCAGATTATGATTTGCGTAAACTGCATCGTCGACAACAGGAAAAAGCTGCTCAAAAATTCCGCAACCGTAGGAAGCGTAACAACTATATAAATGGATACATAAACCCCTTCAACAAAATCAATAATGACAACAATCAGAACATCGTTCCGACGTACAGTTATATCAATAACTACAACAACAACAACCACAACATCACCAAAAACGGCTATAACAATAACAACAACAACAACAACAAAAACAAAAACAACAACCATAGAAGTCATCAAACAGCTACTAACCTCAGATTGACCAGCGTGGCATCAGGTTTAAACGTGGCGAAACACTGAATCCATACCTGGTGGATCATCAATTCCCGCAAACAAAACCAACATCTACCCCGATTGGATACTCAGCCCCGCCCTGCGAAACTCTCTCTCGCAGCATTGTACGTCCTGTTCCTGTGAGCGTCCGTGTTTTCACTCGACCTGACGCACTCTACAGAGGTAGACCATGACGAACCGGATGCGACTGGTAATATTTCTTTAGTTTTAAACAATGACGTACTTCCATCAATTCCCTCAGAATCACCTTCTACTGAAATTCTGGTGTATTGTCAGAATTTTAATCGCATGAAAAGTGCATCAAAAATGAATGTTATACATTAAAATATTTTGTGCTCCAATTTTTCGATTATTTTGGGTACCGAAACAAGCTGGAATGATAGCATTACAAGTGAGGAAATTTTTGGCAGTGATTATAATGTTTCTAGAGACGACCGGGACTTACTTTTAACGCACAGAAAGTCTGATGGAGGAGTTCTCATTGCAGTTTCTTCAAAATTTACCTCTGAACTTCTGGTTTCATCAAAATTTAAAGAATTTGAGCATGTATGGGTGAAAACGCATATTGCTGGTGAAACTCACATTTTCGCAACAGTGTTTTTTTCCACCAGACCAAGCTTGTAAGTTTACATACGAAATCTTTTTTCAAGCAGCTGAAGAAATGGTAACCCAATTTCCTCCTGAATATAAAGTTCATGTTTATGGCGATTTCAATCAGCGCAATGCAGATTTTATTCCGGACGCAGCAAATGAGAATATTTTACTTCCTGCCGTTGGTGTTAATGAAACGTTACAATTTATTTTTGAAAAACTTGCGTTTTTAGGGCTTAACCAAATTAATCACGCGAAAAACCTGCAAAATTGTCACTTAGATTTTTTAATAACAAATACACATGAAGATTTCTGCGTAAGTGAATCTCTTTATCCCTTATGGAAAAATGAGGCTTTTCACACAGCCATCGAGTTCTGTGTTTGTGCATAAAATACATAATCCCAAGGAATGTGTTTACGAGAATGTCTTTGATTACAACAAAGCCAACTATGAGAATATTAAGTATAAATTGAGTAGGGCCAACTGGCAATAGGTTTTAAAAAGTCAGAAAAATGTTGAATGTGCAGTAGAGATATTTTATAAAATGTTATTGGAAATTATTCAGGAAGAAGTCCCTCTGACGAGAAGACGACGAAACTATGCTTCTAAAAACCCAATTTGGTTTAATAAGCAAATTACTAATTTGAAGAATCGGAAACAAAAGGCTCACAAAATTTACAAAAATTACAATAATCAAGCTTATTTGGAAGAGTATTTGAATATCTGCAATGAACTTAATTTAGCTATTTCCTCTGCACTATCTGCGTATAACACAAAAACTGAAAATGTGATTAAGTCATGTCCGAAAAATTTCTTCCATTACGTTAAAACTAAGGTTAAATCGTGCAATTTCCCAACAAATATGACTTTGGACGAAAAAGTAGGAGATAGCTCAGAAGATATTTGTAATCTATTTGCAATTTTTTTTCAAGAGACTTACACAAAATGTTCGGACAATGATCGCGATTTTGAATATTTCTTATACTTTCCTGACTATCCAGGTAATATTGGTGTCAGTAACATTGTTGTACAAGACATTCTCTTAGGTTTAAAACAGTTGGACGCTAATAAAGGCGCAGGACCTGATGGAATTCCACCAGTATTCATGAAAAACCTAGCAAATGAACTTACAACTCCTCTATTCTGGCTGTTCAATATGTCATTGGATAGTGTTGAATTTCCGAAAGAATGGAAAAAAGTCTTTCCTCATACCAATTTATAAACCTGGAAAAAAATCCGATATTCGTAAATATCGTGGCATTGCTACATAATATCATGCATTCCAAAACTTTTCGAATCGATCATTAATAAATTTTTTTTGACCAAATTAAAAATAGAATAACTAACGCACAACACGGTTTTTTCAAAGGCCGCTCTTAACACCGACTTCAGTAAAGCGTTTGATAGATTAAACTATTCCAATGTTGATTTTCAAGCTTGAAAAAATGGGAATTGAGATGAGACTGCTCAATTGGATTGAATCGTATTTAACTGATCGTCAGCAAATTGTAAAGTTTAATAATAAAAAGTCTAACCCAATTCATGTCACGTCGGGGGTTCCTCAAGGCTCACACTTAGGACCTCTTCTTTTCATTCTATACATTAATGACATATCTCTTATCTTAAAAAATCTCAATGTACTTATACATATATGCTGATGACATAAAGCTGTACTTAGAAATTAAGAACGATAATGAAATTAATGTTTTTCACAATGATATCCAAGTTTTTCATACGTGGTGCTGTAAAAGTCTATTGAAACTAAATGTTAAAAAATGTAATCTCATAACGTATAGCAGAAAACAAAGCACGCCAAACGTTCAAGTTATATTAGGAACAGAAAGTGTACACAAAGCGATAAAATAAGAGATTTAGGTATTATTCTAGACTCAAAACTAACGTTTCTGGATCATTATAACATGATAGTTCATAAAGCAGGCAATATGCTTAATTTTATAAAACGTTTCGGAAACCACTTTTTAGATCCATATACAATTTAAACGCTTTATGTTGCTTATGTCCGGTCAATATTAGAATATTGTAGTATTGTTTGGTCCCCTTATATGAAAAAACATGAAGAAAGAATAGAGTCAATCCAAAAACAGTATTATATGCACTGCGTAAGCTAGGATAGACAGCATTACCTCTCCCAGCATATGAGGCACGTTGTATGCTGATCAATTGAAACTTTGAATGAACGTCGGGATTATGCTAAGGTCTTGTTTGTTAATGATTTGGTATCACAACGTATTGACTCAACTGATCTTTTGTCAAAGCTAAATTTATATGCCCCCACTCGACAATTACGCTATCATCACCTATTCGTAGTAGATCGTCATCGTACAAATTATGCTAAATTTGGACCGCTGAATCGCATGATGATTGTATATAATCAGCATTGTGAAATGATTGACTTTAATACACCTAGGACAAAATTGAAAAAATATTTTAACACTCTGCGAAGTAATAGAACATAGGCATTTAATTTTAGTATAAGGATGTATCCATGTAAGAATTATCCATGTACCATGTCTACTATTGTTTGACGTCAAATAAAAAAAGGCCTCCACAAAGCCCGGACCTCAATCCCATCGAGAATTTGTGGGCGATTCTCGATGCCAGGGTTGACAAAACTGGTGTTACCAATAAAAATAACCATTTTGAAGCCCTGGAGCGCGCCTGGGAAGAGCTAGATCCACAGCACCTAAAGAACCTGGTCGAGAGCATGTCGAAGCGCCTGCAGGAGGTCCTGAAGGCCAAAGGAGGACACAAAAATTATTGAAATGCTTTTATTTTACTTTAATTTATGTTTTCTGTAGCCTCAATGAAGTGGGCACTTTATTTTGTCACTGTTTTTTTTAAACACAAATTGATTTTTTTTTTCTTTAAGTAAAACTCCTTTTTTTTGCAGTATTCCATAAGTGAAACTTAAAAAGAATATAAAAAACAAGACAATAAAATAAAGTGTGTTTACTTTAAAGGGCGATACGGTCAAAATTTGGTCAATATCAACTTGACGTATTTCTTTCAATTTTGCATTTAAAAAACCTGAACACCCCTCATTTTGAAGGTGTGTGTGTGTGGAATGTTGCTCCTATTTTGATTTTGAAATTCACTCTTCAGTTGTCAAAATGCCGTCCAAGCAAGAAGAGCAGCGTATCAAAATTTTGCTCGCGCATCGCGTAAATCCGAGCTACTCGCACGCAAAGTTGGCAAAATCGCTAAAAGTTGCCAAATCAACCGTTACAAAGTGTTTGGGGAACGTTTGTCGACAGCCAGGAAGTCTGGATCGGGGAAATCGAAAACCGGAAGCCGCTGAGACGACAAAGAGAGTTGCTGGTAGTTTCAAGCGAAACCCTAACCTATCTCTCCGAGATGCCGCAAATAAGCTGGGTGTATCGTCTACAACCGTGCATCGAGCCAAAAACGAGCCGGACTATCGACTTACAAGAAGGTAGTGACTCCAAATCGCGATGATAAACAAAATACGACGGCCAAAGCGCGATCCCGGAGGCTGTACACGACGATGCTGACGAAGTTTGACTGCGTGGTAATGGACGACGAAACCTACGTCAAAGCCGACTACAAGCAGCTTCCGGGACAGGAGTTTTATACGGCAAAAGGAAGCGGAAAGGTAGCAGATATTTTCAAGCACACGAAACTGTCAAAGTTCGCAAAGAAATATCTGGTTTGGCAAGCCATCTGTACCTGTGGCTTGAAAAGCAGCATTTTCATAGCTTCCGGGACTGTCAACCAAGAAATTTACGTGAAAGAGTGTTTGAATAAACGTCTGCTGCCTTTCCTGAAGAAACACGGTTGTTCCGTACTGTTTTGGCCGGATTTGGCATCTTGCCATTACGGTAAAAGGCCATGGAGTGGTACGCCGCCAACAACGTGCAGGTGGTTCCCAAGGACAAGAACCCTCCCAACACGCCAGAGCTCCGCCCAATTGAGAAATACTGGGCTATTGTCAAGCGGAACCTAAAGAAGACCAAAAAAACTGCTAAGGACGAGCAGCAGTTCAAGGCAAACTGGCTTTCTGCGGCGAAGAAGGTGGACAAGGTGGCTGTACAAAATCTGATGGCAGGGGTCAAGCGTAAGGCCCGGCAATTCGGATTTGGAAAAGCGGAAGCCTAACTGAATATTTTTCCTGAATTTTATACTAATTGAACTTGAAAAAGAAATTTAATTTGATTTTTTAAATAAACGATTTCACCGATTTACACGCGTTTTCCCTTGACCAAATTTTGACCGTATCACCCTTTAATTTGAACCAAGTAAATGAGAAAAATTGAAAAACGATGAGGTGGGCACTTTATTTTGCCTATCAGTGTAAAAACTAAATTGAAATCGGACAATTTTCCATTTAAAATGCATCTGTACGAAAATGTTGGTGATAACTCAGAAAAAAATTTGCAACTTATTTGCAAGTTTTTTCTGAGAAATCTATACCACATTTTTGGAAGAAGATCGTGATCGCGAATATTTTGATTTCTTCCCAGAATTTCCTAATGATGTTAGTGTCAACGCCGTGAATGTACAAGACATTAGAGAAGCATTGAATAAATTAGATGTATCGAAAGGATGTGGACCTGACGGTATTCCACCTGTATTTTTTAAAAAACTTAGCGTTAGATTTCACAACTCCGTTGTTTTGGCCTTTCAATAAGTTGCTTGAATCTGGCATTTTTCCCAAATCATGGAAGAGCTCCTATCTAGTCCCAATATTTCAAAACGGCAAAAAATCTGACATAGGGAAGGTCCATTAATTACGTCACGTAGTAAGGGGGGTGGGGGGGGGGGTGGGTTATGAAAACGTGACGATCCATACAAAGAAAATTGAAAGTCCATACAAAAAATGTGACAAAGGGGGGGGGGGTAATAAAAAGTCATTTTTTGCGTGACGTAATTAATGGACATTCCCATATGCAATTACCGTGGAGTTGCAATTATCTCATGCATTCCCAAGCTTTTTGAAGCAATAGTTAATGAAAAGCTGTTCTATCAAATCAAAAACAGTATTACTAACAATCAACATAGGTTCTAAAAAGGACGTTCAACTAATACAAATTTACTACAGTTTGTTAACTACACGTAGATTGCAATGGATAACGTAGAAGCTTTCTATACAGATTTCAGTAAGGCATTTGATCGGATTGACATTCCCATGCTACTATTCAAATTACAAAAACTGGGTATTGAGCCAGGTCTTCTCAAATGGCTCAAATGTTACGTAACAAATCGACAACAAATAGTAAGATTTAAAGGAAAGAAATCAAATCCTATTCAAGTTTCCTCAGGTGTCCCCAAGACTCCCATCTAGGCCCCCTTTTGTATATTCTTTTCGTAAACGATATTTCATTCATTCTTAAAACTGTAAAAGTCTTAATATATACCGACGATATAAGGCTCTTCCTAGAAATAAGAAGTAAAGAAGATTACAAGATATTTGAAGAAGAAATTCATATTTTCTATACTTGGTGTAACAAAGTCTTCTACAATTAAGTTTTCAAAAATGTAATGCGATAGCATTTAGCAGAAAACAAGACACACCTGGCATTATGATCTCTCTAGGAAAACAGTCTGTAGGAAAGTGCAAAAGAATTCATGATTTAGGAGTTATGCTGGATTCTAAACTAACATTCATTGA